>JAHLJT010000631.1:23176228-23464526 GCA_031308135.1 Acheta domesticus | reverse complement strand
AAACGACGTGACAGGCTATTCAAAAAGTTTCATTTGTGTTATTTTCGCAAAAACAAAAGAATAGAGCAAAATAGCGTTTATGTCATCTCTTAAAGTACATTTCGCAATATCCCTACCAATAGTTTAAAGGGAAAAAATGGAGCCGATTTTGAAAAAATCTTGCTTTGTTATCTTTTAAAGTTGCATAATTGCACACAAGATTGCGCCATAACTACAAAAATTGTTTTAAAAAAAATTCATGATCTTAATGAAAGAACTAATTATGTACAACAAATTTCTTAGAAAGGAAAAGCCTCTATCGTCAATATTGTAGTTGTAGGAAACGCCGAAAAAATTCAATCTTTTGCAATTTTCGAAAATTCAGTTATCAGTGAAATCGGACCTAAGCCATGTGTATTTATTCAATTTTTACGAGAAATATAAAGAAAAAATTTGGAGCCATATTTGAGCAAATTTTTAAAATATCCGGGGGGGGGGGGTCGTGTAATGTATCTCCAAAAAGTAATGCACGTTTTTGAAAATTGCAGAGCTTCGAATGACAGTAGATCGACAGCTGTTTTTTGTTGTTGTTTTTTTCCAGTTTGGAAAAATTTGTACGCAGTGTAAACGCTAGTGTTGTTCACATACACCAGAGACACTGACGGACGTTTTTCCGTCAATCAATTTTTCGGTATTAAGGACCCACAAAACATGGATTCTGGCTACACCACGAGTTACAGGAAGTAATTTACTATACAACAACACGATTTATCCACATTTTCATTATCAGGACTCGGCTTTGAGAGTTTTCCTGCGCACGATATAACTTTCTCTTCGTATGAAGATTGAGAAGAGAGATAAAGTAAAATAAATGTTCACAATTTGAAATTCCATTAATAAAATATTAATTATATCGAATTTAAAAGTAACTACTTTTTCTGCCTACTGTTTTTTTTATTTCTTTCTATCAGCAATGAAAACAAAGAGATGCACGTAGAAAACGCAGACACGAACAGAGAATCTTTGAAGCACTCTGTTCGAAATCTTTACGTGCAGCACATAGGAATGTCAGCAATTCTGAATTAGTATTAGACAAAATATGCTCATTGCAAAAATATAAACACATTTAAATAAAAACTATTTTTCAAAATTAATTAAATATATTTCCGGAAATAATTTCAAGAAAATTTGGTAATTTGTGAAAATACCTTAATAATTAGCAAATAATAAATATACTGTTAAGCAGATATTAAATGATCAGCAAAATATGTAAAATACGTAATACAGTACAAAATTTGTAACGAAAAATTTAAATATTTTGTTAGGATTGCAACAGTTCGCCTAAATTACAAAATGAGAACAGTAGACAAAACATATGTAATTACATTAGACCCGGACTTTAGCCATGAGATCGACAAGCAGTACCGCGAAACAGAATTTTGACGTTACTGAAGATCATTTTTTTACATGACTAGAGAAGTCTATTTATCCGATTTCAGTGTATGATATGGCGTTAGATTCAGGGTGCATCTCGCCAGCGCGCTATTTTACCACTTTTTCAAATATGTCTGCAAGTATAAAAACATTTTAAAAATTCGATTCGGCTATTTTACTGGGAAAAGGATTAATCAGGTGAATTCTATCAAGGTGACAAACGCCGTTTTGAAATGATAAATCGAATCGTAGGATAAAAGAGCTCTTGCGTTATCTCCGCTTGTTTTTTCCGGTAGTGAAATGGTAATGGAAGATCTTAGAAGTACAATATATCTAAAATACGATGTGAGGAGATGGAATATGGGTGATATTTACGCAATTAGTTCGATTTTTTCTTTTTGAAATCAGCACCAAAGCGGGATCGGTGTTTTGAGTGATACCTCAGACATTCTTATGATGGTATTCGAAGGAAGATGGAATATGTGAATAAGGTAATAGTTTTATACTACTATTAAAGATGATACGAGACCGTTTACCCCTATTACAGCATCACTAGTTTCATATGTGGGGAAAAAGTATCTTGAGATGCGAAGTGACGGAAGCATCAACGAAGTGACGGGGTGTCTGGCTTGCTGCCCCCGAAAGTTCAGCCTTCTTGCCCGTCGCCGCGCCGCGGCGGCCGCCGCCCGGCTCGCCCGTGCCGGCTTGACCGCGCCGCCGGCCAACAATGTCCCGGCGGCGTGGAAGGGGAAGGGGAAGGGGGAGTGGGGTGAGGTGTTTTTCGAAATTTCACTTACCGTCGCTCCTATTTATCCGATTTGCATGTTTGACACGGCGTTGGATTCTGGAAGCGTGTCGCCATCGCGCTATAAGCCCACATTTTTGAAACTGTTCCCGGAAGTACGAGAAAAATTTTAAAAATCGAGTTTCTGCTAGTTTTTTTTGAAAAAGGGCTTCGTAGCGTAAATTCTATTATAAACAGGAGTCAAATGCCGTTTACAGATCGAAAATCGGACCATTTGTTCAGACGTAATCGGTAAAGTAAATTCCTGCTGATGGTGCTGCGATCTATTGAATTTTCCTACAAGTTTTTTTCGGTACATTTAGCCTTAAACGCTTTAGATGCTAAGTTTGATCACAGAGGGACGGACGAACGGACCGACCGACCGACCGACAGGCAAAGCGACAAACGATTTGCTCCCAATAAATTTTCAGTATCATGGACTTACAAGACATGGATTCTGATTACACAATGTGTTCAATCAAGTTTACTTAATCAAAGAGCAATATTTGTCCACTTCCTTACAATGACTCCACAATAAAAGTTTTACTGTCAAAAAAGCGCCGACTTCCGCGGCAACATTCCAATGTCTTCTCTTTAATATGTACAAGGAAAACTCTGAATTAAATACACACGTTTCAACAATAACGTTTCATTATGAACTTGCTACAGTTATGTGATATTTCAAACCATCCGATTAGGGCCGCCAATCTTGTAATGAGATCGACGCAGTCCCACAGTAATAAGGGGAGAAAGTGAACATTTCATAATTGATTATTCTTTGTATTTTATCCCTTAAGAAAGTAAAAGTTATGGAGTTAGTGTGGAGAATCATTACATTAATCCCAGGAAACGCCATAGACACCGGATATCTGATAGCTAATTGGATTGTAATAAATAAATGCGCGAGCAGTGCCGGCTAGTACATTAGACATATAACACCGTTCTATCAGCATGGGTGCTTAAAAAGTTCAATATTTTGTGAATATAATTTTTACCACATCGCAGCAATTTCAGGGTAAAAACAATAAATACAATTTTTAACTCATCCATTACAACGACCAATAAATGCTGTCACATCTACCTAAAGACAACTACACTATGACGTACACATATTAAGAATAATGAGAGCGTGAAAATAATTTGGATAACTAATTCGTAACTAAATAAATTGTTCAATAAACAGATCCTGTATGATCTCGAAATTGATATGTCCTACGCCTCTCTTTATGCTAAGTTTATGAAAAGTAATAAAGAATTAAAACCAAGTAATTATGACGATAATAAGAATTTTTGATTTAAAAATAAGCATTATTTTAACGACATAGTATTAAATAATTTAATAAATAATGAAAGTTATACTAACCTGGAGATAATCGTGTTCACAATTATCAGACCTTTCAAGCACAAAATGAGAAAATGTAACATTGATATAATTCCCAGTTTTAACTTGTATGGTCCATTTACAATTCAAATTACTGGGATAGCGATTAGGAAAATTCGGACTTTCAATTACACCTCCAAAACCCGAAAGGGTTACTTCGCAGACTGAAAAATACATCCAAACCATTTAACAAAACTTCAAATGTTACAGCAAAGAAAATAATTTTCATTAATCTATATAAAATATGAAACGTATACAAGTAATACACACACACACACTATATATATATATATATATATATATATATATATATATATATAATGAGTGAACGTTTGATTCAATAAAATAACTTATTCTGCTCTTTTTAATGCTGATATTATCTCTAAAATATCACTGAAATGACGGAGGTGTGATTAGTGAGTTTAAAACTAGGGTTAACATCTAAACTATTGATGCTATAACCAAAGAGTATATGGCTATAACAGCACATACATTTCCGCGTAATTGGAAACAGCTACGTAGAACTGAAATATTGCACATTATGCGCTACTAACATCTGGGCTATTATTTGAAAACCTCCAATTCAACCAAAAAGCGAACAACTCACTGTTTCCATCGCATTGTTGTCAAAACTATGTGAATTCTAGAATTGCACAAAAATAGAATACAAAAGTTTTGTAAACCTGTATTGGAAAAAGAAGCCTGATACCCTGGACAATAAAGAAATGCTTTCCTTAGGGACATGATTAGAGAAGAGTATTCTAAAACCTTGCAACAAATACACTACTCACTACAAATGGTACAGCATTTGGTGACAAAACTAAATATTTTCATGCAAATATCAACATAAATTAGACAATTATAACTCCTTTTCTTACAGCTCCATCAAGTTACAACAATGACACGTAATTCACAGAAATTCACGAGCTCAAACAGAATTCCATTGTTGCAGACCCTGCATTGACGCTATTCTGAGAGCTATTCATTTTTTTTACTTTCCCGTATACGTACGTATACACAGAGTGATATACGTAGTATAGGGGAAGTTATGTAATACTGCGCGAAAAAATATCCAATTTTCGCCAAAAAAAATTTCGTTGCCGGGTCGTGATAACGAAAAAGTGGATAAATCCAGTTGCTAAATTAAGAAAAATATCCCCTAACACGTGGTGTAGCCAGAACCCCTCTTTTGTGGGTCCTTGATGCCGAAAAACCAATTGACAGGAGAACGTCCGTCCATCCGTCTGTGAACACTGCTAGCGCCTAAACCATACGTACGATTTCTTCCAAAATGGATATTGCCCGGACGATCTGATTCCAGTCAAAGCTTTGAGATTTTGAAAAAGATGCTATAAAATTTGGAAGTACTTTACATGAAGACCCCCCGACATTTTCAAAATTTTCTCAAAAACTGCTCCAAATTTTTTCTACAAACTTCTAGTACGAACAGAGTAAAATGCACTTATTAAGGTGGCATAGGTCCGATTTTCATTGTTAACTCTGAATTTTCAAAAATTGCAAAAGTTTGAATTTTATTCGGCATCTTTTTCCAACTACAAAACTGCAGATAGAGATTTTGTCGTGCCCGTCAGAGCGGTTGATTTTGCCGCCAAAAGACGGGAGACCCGCGGGCGGCGTGCTGACGTCAGAACAGCCACCGCGCGGTTCTGCAAGCGCGGCGGAGCGGAACAGCAGCGTTATCGGCGGCAAGGAGCGGGGGCAACCCGTTTCCCCTTCCATCCCCGTGAGGTGACTTGGCGGAGGGGAGGCAACCATGGCGCTGATAAGCGGCGCGCTGGACGCGCGCGGCCTCAGACTGCGTACTGCGACGTGTGGAGTGAGCGACCGTGGTGAATAGGACGAACTTTTGTGATAACGACTCGGCAATATCGTTTGTACTTTCTCTCCAGGATTCTCGGACAACTTCGGCTATTGTACCTGGTTTTTTCTCTTGAACGTAGCGAGTGGCTACATTAAATAAATTTATTTGTCTGTGTTTATGATTTTTTCCTTTTCCCGGAACACAACAGATTTTTCTTTGAAGTAAAATTTGTTCTTCATGGTGAGTTTTTGCTTCAGAGTCATGCACATTTTTTTGAAAATTTTAGTAGTTTTCTGGCAATATTGTGTGCAATATGTGGAATTTAAAAAATTACAAAAACAAGATTTTCTCAAAAGCGGCTCCAATTTTTTTAACTTTTGGAAAGGAAAGTACCTAATATATTTTATGAGGTGACAAAAACGCCATATTGCTCTATTCTGTGGTTTTTTCAGAAATTACAAAAATGTAATTTTTTTGACTTGTCTCTCATATTTGACTTGACATTTTGACGTGCCGTTAATATTTAGATTAGCGTCGATTTTTTCACATTATTATATTTACTAGTACATGTGCTTTAAATAATGTGAAGTAAAGTTTCTCGAAAATAACCGTTTTCTGTGAAAAGAAGCTCAAAATTTCGCATTTTCAGAAACGCTCAAACCCCATTCTCTCAGAAATAATTCCATTTTTTCTTCAAACTTTTGTAACGGATAGTGCTAATTACACTCTTTAATCTGACGTTAAGTTTATTTTGAGTTTTTTTACAAAAATTATACAAATGTAATTTTTTTGAAAGATCTCTCACATCTTTAATATGCACATTACCAGCAATTTGTAAAGATTATTATATTTGTGAGTGTAAGTGCCTACAATAACTTTCTGTGAAAATGAGGTTCCCCAAAACTTTTCAGTGAAAATGAGCTTCAAATTTCGCGTATTTAGTTGCGCCAAAACGCCATTTTCTTTAAACGGCACAAAATGTTTAAAAGAAAATTGCCGTTTAGGACTAAGATTTTGTGTTCTTTAATATTCTAAAATGAATATTTCCTTTCTACCTTTAGGAAACCGAAAAATTTTAAAAAATATAAAAAAAATGTACTTTGGGGATAGAAGGCAGCTAGAATGAGTATGTGGCAATTCCGAATAGCTAGCGCCGACGCAAGGAAATAGAAAACTAATACGGGAAAGTCTGTGCCATTCACTAGCACCACTAATTACTTTTTCTTTCAAATATTTCAAAATAAACAATTTCTAGAATATTAATGCATAAATGACAAAAGGTCAAATGTAAGAAATGAACAAAGAAATAATATACAAAATTGCAAATTCTAATTTACGACGCATCCAGGTGTCCGAAGCGCAGTAAATTTCCAGCGGACTATTATGTTTGTCAAAAATTAGAGGAAAACTACTCGTATTTTGAAAAAAATAAGTATGACCTTATTCGAAGATATAGTTTTGATAAATACATTTGAGAAAAAATTGTATTTTTAAAATTGTAAAAGTGTAGTACGAGAACGAAGCGCAGTCAATCCCGAGCGGGCTGTTACGTTTGTCAGGAAGTTATAGAAAAACTACTCATATTTTCAAAAAATTCAACATGACCTTATTTGAAGATCTGTTTTTGATGAGCATATTTCATTAAGAAAAACAATCATATCTTCACAATTTTAGTTGTAGAAAGACGCCGAATTTTTTAATTTTTTTAAAAACTTTTGCAAAATCAGTCATTTCAACAAACATGAAACCTGCACCATTCTCTTAAGCTTCTTTTATGTTATCTCAGGTCCCAATTTAATCAAAAAACATTGTGCGGTTTTTGAGAAAAAATGGTTTAAAGAAAATAAAAAAGCGTTTGACACAATTTTTCGAAAAAATACCTGTTTAAAAAAAATTGAACATGACCTTATTTGAAGACCTATTTTTTATGAACACATTTCATTACGAAAAAAATTGTATCTTCATAATTGTAGTTGTAGGAAGATGCCGAAAAAAATAGAATTTTTTCAATTTTCGAAAAATCAGTGTTTTCAACCAACAGGAGACCTACACCATTCTCTTAAATGACCTTCAGAGTATCCAACAACAAATTTAGTCAAAGTTGTTGGTGCCATTTTTTTGAAAATTTTGAAAAAGTCCCAGGGGCTTCATGTAAAGTTCCCACATTTTCAAGAAAATTTTCCAAAATCTCAAAGCTTCGACTAGAGGCAAATCGACAGGTGTTTCTTCAATTTGGAAAAATTCCTACAAATGGTTTAGGGGCTAGTAATGTTCACACACGGACAGACGGACGTTTTGCTTTCAATTGGTTTTTCGGTATCAAGGACCCACAAAACAGAGACTTTGGCTACACCACGTGTTGGGATATTTTGTTTCTTAAATTAGCAACTGGTTTTATCCACTTTTTCGGTATTAGAGCCCAGCAATGATTTTTTTCTGCCAAAAATATTCCGTTTTTTCGCGCAACATTACATAACTTAGATTACTCCGTATATACGTATGTATACGGGAAAGTATAAAGAAAAAATCGTTTAAGTTCTAGTGCAAATGCGAAATTTGAAGCTTTTTTAACAGAAATATTTGTGTTATTAATAACGTTCATTTGAAATCATTTGAAGCACTTCTACTCACTAATGCAATAATGTGTACAAATCGCTAGAAATATGCACATTAACGACGTGAGAGATATTTCGAAAAAAATACATTTGCGTAATTAAAAAAAAATACAGCAAAATTAATTTTATGTCATCTTGAACAATGCAACTAGCACTATCCGTACCAAAATTCTGACGAAAAAATTTGGAGCCGTTTTCGATAAAACAGCGTTTGAGCGTTTCTAAAACTGTGGAATCTTGAGCTCGTTTTCACAGAAAAGAATTGAGTATTCGATATACTTTGAGAGGCATCATCTAAAGTATGTGTACTTGTAAATGCACTAATGTGAACAAATCGCCTCTGATATAAATGTTAACGACGTGAGAAGCTAGTCAAAAAATACATTTTTTGAGTTCATGATGTATTGTCTAACAAAATCATTTGTCAAAGTCAAAGAAATACATTTTGAAGTTTATGTCATCTCGTAGAGTACATTTAGCACTCTTCCCATTAATCGTTTAAAGAAAAAAAGCCGTTTTTGAGAAACCTTGTTTTTGTTATTTTATGAATTGCACATATTGCGCGAAAACTGCTAAAGGTTTGAAAAATATGTACATGTAAAGAACTAAATATTGAGTACAAATTTTATTTGAAGGAAAACTCCCTATCTTCAATTTTGTAGTTGAAGGAAGATGTCGAAAAAATTCAAACTTTTGCAATTTTCGAAAATTCAGAGTTAACTGTTAAAATCGGACTTGTGCTACCTTTATAAGTACAGTTAACTCTGTTCTTACACGAAATGTGAAGAAAAGTAATTGAACGATTTTTGAGAAAATTTTTAGAAATGTCTCAGGGTCTTCATGTACAGTAAAAATCCAAATTTTCAAAATTCCTCCAAATTTTTCCAAATTTCTTCCAAATTTTAAAGAACGTTTTTCAAAATAGAAGCGCTTCCAGTCGAGCCAGATCGACCGGGGACTATCCATTTTGGAAGAAATCGTACGTATGCTTTAGGAGCTAGTAGTGTTTTAACAGATGGACGGACGGACAGTTTGAAAAAAATAATTTTTTCAGTGCCAGGGGACCCCAAAAAGTGTAT
Organism: Acheta domesticus; assembly: GCA_031308135.1. Lineage (NCBI taxonomy): Eukaryota > Metazoa > Arthropoda > Insecta > Orthoptera > Gryllidae > Acheta > Acheta domesticus. The sequence goes on along the minus strand of JAHLJT010000631.1, from coordinate 23,455,432 downwards.
TTCCATTGAAATCTCACAACTGATTTTCCCCAGCATTACATATCTTTCTCTATACTACGTATATTACTTCATATATACGTAAGAATTCGAGAAAGTAAAACGAGATGCATAAACTTTATTTATATTCCACCGACGTTGAAAAGCTTTTGTCGGTCACGGCGGACTTAGACCTCCGACAGCAATGATATCTTTCTTCCTCGGGTCATACCCACAAACCTACGTTTCGCCATATCTAATGACTAGGGCCCGGATAATTATGTAATTACATATTTTCCTAAGGTAACTCCAGCAAGTCCAATCAACGATATATTCACGTTTCACATTGGTTAGAGACCAAAAACGTTGAGTTTTTAGTACATATATTTACATATTTTGCCCGAAATTACATATATTTACATATTTTACACAAATGAACATATTTTTACATATTACTGAATTTTTCCATTATCTTAAATTAAAAAAAATTAATTCTTTATTTTTCCGATCTGTTTTTGATAAAGAATCATCCAAACAAACAATTCAGCATTGTCAAACATTTTTTCTGTAGCCTCCTCTCTAAAATGAAGCTAGTATTAAGCGCTGAAATGAGTGTATCCATGAATGCCTACGGTATTGGAAGTAAAAGAGGAAGGCGACGATGCAATCCGTAGCTTCTGTTCTGTTAGTTTTCAGCGCGAGTATCGCGGAGAACAGAAAGGGAGTTTGATTTGTGAAAATGATATCTTTAGCAGGTGATATCGCGCACCCACTAAGCATATTTTAGAGGTCTCCTTTGACCTTGATACCTGCAGAAACTACACGCACCAGCTCAAGAAGGGCTGTTGACATTTTTCTTTCCCCAATTTTTACATACGTCCCTCTACCATTGTTCGTAAATTATGTCCTTCGATCGAAAATCTGAAGTAAAATATCGCCGTGGAACTGATGTACAAGGAAATCATATAGGCAAGGTTGTGATAGGTCTAATGAACGTTTAAAAGTGTAAGTCTTATTTTGTTAACTTGAGAAGTGTTACCCAAATGCAACCATCAAATTATTACAAAACGTTTTAACGATACAACGGAATTTTGTGGCGTAATGAAGTTAAACATAATGTCTTCCTTCCGGTACTAGTGCAGCGCCGTACATGTGCAAGGCAGCAGAAGCCCTGCAGGTATTTTTCTAAAATTACTACTTCTAACCTATCTTGTGCATGCGTTGCGTTTGCAGAACTGATTAGATCTCAGTTTGATAAAGTTGACGCATTGATTTCCAATACAAAAGAGGATTCACGAGATGGGGCATCTGAATTGACGCTATGAGCTACAATACTCAAAATTTTGATTTTGAAATAAGTTATACATCAATTTGATTCTGAAGCTGCAGCATCTATAGGCACATCGAAGCAATTGTTTGATATTCAAAAGCTGAACAACTATATTTCCCCCTTTTTTCAATAAGCACTACAATTAAATTTTTGTAAACATCTTCCCTGGAACTTTCTGGTAGCTTTGAAATTATCCAATCAGCAGACGCTTCTTTAAAAACTGTTCATTTATCATTCGAGGGTCAATAGGGGGATCGAGTGAAGAAAAAGAGGTCTTCCGTTCTGGAGAAAAAACCAGGATTCGAAACAATTGCTATTAGTGCAGTGCTATGAGGGGACAATTCCCTCACACTGAATCCAGAAAACACGGAGAAGATTAGAAAGTGTATTTGACATGAATATTTAGATGAGTTTTTTAAACAAATCCTACATATTTTTTAACTCAAAATGCAATTCGTCACGTCTCCTTGAAATTCTTTCTTTAGAGACCTCATTTATAAAGATTGGTTGCGTGGTAGAGCCGCAAAGGGAAGGTATACTACTGAAATAATATCGGAGACGATATATGTTTCATATTGATACGGAGATCGTTGTAAATAATAGGATTATGAGAACTATAATGTTTAATTCTGGTCTTTATATTAAGTACACAGAACAATATATACTAAGATAAAGGTATTTTAATAAAAAATAATTGATATAATGATAATTAATGTTACATATTACATACTTTTGAGTACATATTTCTGTATATTATAATACATATATATGTACATATTTTCCCAATTTTTAGTACATAAATATCCGGGCCCTACTAATGACTCTACGAAACAAATTTGAAACATCAATGACCCGTCAAGATTAACATGTTTCACAAAAATGACACCGAACTTCAACTAGTGGTGCTAAAACAGCAAACACTTTCGCGCATTCTTTCTAAATTCGCAATTTTCAAACATTCCGTGAGTTCAACGAAAATGAGACTTGCGGTATTCATTTAAGCGATTCATGATGTATCCGGGGGAAATTGAAGAAAAGTTTCGAGTTGTTTTTAAGAAAATGTTTTTTGATAATTAGCATTAATTTCAAGCACAAATTATGCAAAAACTACTGATTAAAAAATTACATTACCTTCTTTAAAGATGTGAAACTTTAAACATTTGTTTCAGGGAAAAATCTCTATCTTGAATTTTATGATTATTAAATATTAAAATTTTGCACTTTTGAAAAATACAGAGACTTTGCCGGAAATGATACGAGCAACACCTTTTTTAACCGTCTTTTGATACATACGAGGAGAAAATAGAAAAAAATTGGAGACTTTTTGAGAAAAAAAATTTCAAAAATTAAAAATTGCTTACATTTCACGCAAAATTACGCGAAAACTACTAATATTGTTTTAAAATTTTGCACATGACTGTATTTAAAGATTTCTGAAAAGAACAGACCTTATACAGGAAAAAATCTCTATTTTCAATATTGTAGTTGTAGGAAGACGCCGCAAAAAATTGAACTCTTGAAATTTTCGAAAACTGGAAGATTTCAATGAAAATGAAACTTGCAGCATTGTCTTAAGCGTCCTTTACGCTATCTGAAAACAAAGTTTAAAGAAATGGAGCCATGTTTAAGAAATTTCTGAAAATATTGAAGTTTAAAGTAAAGTACTCACAAAAATCAAAATATACATTTCAAACCCAAGAAGGCCTAGTGTTAATTTAAATCGATAGGGAAATATCAGTTTTGGAGAAAATCGGCTGAACGGTTTAAGCTTTGACCACAGGCGGATGGATGGGGCCCGACGCAGGTTTTGCCGTGAATCGATTTTTCGCTATCAAGGACCTACAAAACATGGATTCTTGCTGCAGCACGTGTTAGAGGCAGTAATTTGGTATATATTGCAACAGAATTTATCCTCTTCATCGTTAGCAGAGCCCGGCAATAAGAGTTTTCTGCCGAAAAGTCGCCTTTTCCGGTTCACCATTACATAACTTTCTCTTCTAGAGAAGTAAGTGCGGGAAAGTAAAAGATGTGGTGGAAATCAATCCCCATATTTGAAGGACAAAACTTTTGAGTTCCCCTTCTGCATTTTCAGTCAAACCTGTCTTGAAGCTTTTCAATCACACTTCATGTAATTGTATTAACATGTACAGAACATACAAATCTTTCACATTTTGCACGAACTGTATCCTAAACATACTCCTTTTCATACGTACCTGTGTCATATTTGATGGAAAATCCACGACCATGATGACTTGAGTCAGATTTGAATTTGATAAACATATTATTTGAGTTGGATCGAATAAGAAGAGGATGAGTGTTGGAACAATATTTTCCAAGAAGCTTACCAGTTGAGTCAACACCATCATAAAACTTGAAAAGAAATGTAAGTTGGGTACAGTTGTTTTTTCATCAAAGTACTACAAAGTGCGTGCACAAATGATGTCACAACTATTACATAAAATAACACAAAATAAAATAGAATATAAATTACTTGGAATTAAATAGAACTATATTTATAACATTGATTTTAAGGCTAGAACAAAATATCTTGATCGAATGAATTGGCTATGAACAATTCTCTAAAAATGAAACTTCACCAAATCACTAAACAAATCATGAAGTAGTAATAAAAGCGCAAGAAAAAGTCTGATAAGATATACAAAATTAAAAATAAAATAATACAGAAGTGGAATTGTAGTGGAATTTTTCAATTGTAAAATTGGAAAGTCAGATTATTTTTCAATTGTAAAAATTCTTGATGTAATATACTTACAGCTAAATAGTCATACAGACATCGACTAGAATATTCTAGATCAAAATCCAGAAAGATAACTTGAACAACACTTCCCTGACTAGTAGAGATCTTGTAGAAACATTCAGTGTTTGTACTATATTCATGAGGATAGTAAGGAGAAACAATGTGACCAGATTTTCCAGTCAATGTTCCTCCACATCCTGAAGAAAACAATTATAAATGTAATAAAAATACAAGACATGTATAGTATTCCAAATAAAAAAAAGTTTCAGTGTTTTTAATACATTTGCTTTAATTGAAATCATCTAACTAAAAATTGAAACAAATAGTCTAGAAACTGTAGCAAACCTGTAATTGTTCCATCCCAAGTAATATTAAATCCCCTAAGACTGTGTGAATAGTCAGTCTTAAATCGTAAGTACAAATGATTACTTATTGAAGGAATGGGTGTTGATATTTCTCTTCCACAGTATCTTCCTATTAATGGCGAAGACGCAAGTATACCATTTCTAAAAAATAAAATGAAACAATTCAGAGAATTGAGACAAAAATCTTATGGTCAGGGCAAAAAATACCTGGATGGGAATAGGTATGATTTTTCTTAATGATGAATATTCATTTAAGATGATAAATAATAAACTAACATTGCAGTTTTTCAGCAATTAAGAAACAAGTGGTGCTACAGAATGGCACAGACTTTCCCGTATTATTTTTATATATCCTTTTGTTTCTACTAGCTATTCGGACTTACAACATTCTCTTGCCAACTGCTATCTATCGCCGCCCAAACCAATATTTTTTGACATTTTCTTATTTTTTTTTGTTTTCTTAGAACGGAAATAATATTTTAAGAATATTAAAGAACTGTAAAACCTCGTCATAAATGGAAATTGTCTTTGAAAAATTTGGACTTGGAGCCGTTTTTAAGAAAATGACGTTTAAACGCTACTATAAATGCAAAAATTGAAAATCATTTTCACAGAAATCATTTGTGATATCGAAAAAACTACATTAAAAGTCATTTAAAGTACATTAACTCACAAATACAATAGTGTTTACAAATATATAGAAATGTGCATATTAACGGTGTGGGAGATCTTTCGTAAAAATTATATTTGTGTAATTTTTGAAAAAAAAATATAACCCAAAATGAACTTTACGTCTTATTAAAGAGTGCCACTATCCTTTCGAAAAGTTTGAAAAAACAAACAAACTTGGAGCCATTTTTGACAAAAAGACCTTTTAGCGTTTCTGAAAATGAGGAAATTTGAGGTAATTTTCACAGAAAACGGCAGAGTTTTCGAGAAACTTCATGAGACATTCTTTAGAGGACATGTAATCATAAATATAAAAATGTGAAACTTATCGCCGCTAATGTAAATCTTAACGACAAGAGAGACATTTCAAAACACTAATTTTTTGAGAAAACAAAAGGATAGAGCAATATGGCGTTTATGTCATCCCTTAGAATACATTAAGAACTATCCTTACCAAAAGTTTAAACAAATACTTCAACGCAAGTTTTGAGAAAATCTGGTTTTTGTAATTGTTTAAAATCGAACATATACGCGAAAACTACTAAAATTTTCAAAACAGTGTACAGGACCTTAATGAAAGAACTCACTATGGAGAACAAATCTTATTTGAGGGAAAAATCCCAATCTTTAATTTTGTAGTTGTAGGAAGAGCCCTAAAAAATTTAAAACTTTTGCAATTTTTGAAAATTCAGAGTTAACCGTGAAAATCGGACCTAAGCCACCTTAATAAGTGTATTTTATTCTATTCTTACAAGAAATTTAAAAATATTTGGAGCCGTTTTTGAGAAAATTCTGAAATTGTCCGAGGGACTTTATGTAAAGTACGTCCAAAAATTAATGAATGTTTTTCAAAATCTCAGAGCTACGACTCAGGCCTGATGAACAGAGTTTTCTTCAACTTGGAAAAAATCGTACGCATAGCTTAGGCTCTACTGTTGTTCACATACACCGGGCAGACGGACGGAGGGCCGGCCGGCCGGACAGACGGACAGACGGACGGACGGACGGACGGACGGACGGACAAAGAGACGGACGGACGGACGGACGGACAAAGAGACGGACGGACGAACGGACACATATAATATTGTTTACAAATTACTGGTAATGTGCATACTAAATATATACTTTACGTCATATTAAAGAGTGAAATTAGTACTATCCGTTCCAAAAGTTCGAAGAAACAATTTGGAGCCATTTATGAGAAAATGGCATTTGAGCTTTTCTTAAAATGCGTAATTTTGAGCTAGTTTTCACAGAAAACAGTTGTTTTAACACACTTTATGGCATTATTTAAAGCACATATCATTAAATATAATGTGAACAAATCGCCGCTAATGTACAAATTAACGACGTAAGTGACAAGTCAAAGAAAATAATTTCTATAATTTTTCAAAAAACAAAATAGAGCGAACAGATGTTCATGTCATCTCATAGAGTACATTCAACACTGTCCCTACCAAATTTTTAAAGAAAACATTTGAAGGCGTTTTTGAGAAAATATTTTTTTGTATACTTTTTCAAATTGCAGGTATTGCACGCAATATTGCGCGAAAACTGCTAAAAGTTTCAAAACAATGTACAGGACCTTAAAGAAAGAACTCACCACGGAGAACAAATTTCATTTGAAGGAAAAAATCTTTATTTGCTATTTTGTAGTTGGAGAAACACACGTATTAGAATTCAAATGTTCAGGGGGCTTCATGTAAAGTACCTCCAAATTTTACAGAATCTTTTTCAAAATATCAAAGCTTCGACTCGAGCCAGATCGACAGGGGTTTCTTCAATTTGAAAAAAGTCTATGTATGATTTAGACGCTAGAAGTTTCGCAGGCAGACGGAGGGACTGACGGACAGACGGACGGACTGACGGGCAGACGGACGGACGGGCAGGCGGACGGACGGGCAGGCGGACGGACGGGCAGGCGGACGGACGGGCAGACGGACGCACGGGCAGACGGACGTTTTGCTTTCAATTGGTTTTTTCGGTATCAAGGACTTACAAAACAGGGATTCTGTCTCCACCACGTGTTAGGGGGATTTGTTTCTTGATTTAGCAACTCCATTTATTCACTTTTTAGTTATCAGGGCCCGGCAGCGAATTTTTTTCTGCCGCAAATTCGCCATTTTTTCGGGCAGCATTACATAACTTACCCTATACTACGTATATTACTCCGTATATACGGTTGGATCCATTTTAAACTAGTGATGAATGACATAGACTTTCCCATACTAGTTTTCTATTTCCTTCGGTCCCAGTTAGCTGTTCGGAATTGCCACTTACTCGTGCCAGCTGCCATCTATGGCTGCCCAAACTAAATTTTTGACATTTTATTAATTTTTCGGTCTCCTAATGGTACAACGGAAATAGTAATTTTTGGATATTAAAGAACAGTAAAGCCTTGTCCTAAATAGCAATTTTCTTTTAAAAATAGGGAACCGTTTTTAAGAAAATGGCGTTTAAGTGCTACACTTTACACAGAACATTTTTGAGTTCTCGAAAATCTTCATTTGAAGCACTTTAACTTACAAATTCAATAGTGTTTACAAATTGCTGGTAATGTGCGTATTAAAGGAGTGAGAGATCGTTCAATCGTGATTTCTGTAATTTGGAAAAAAAAAGAAAAAAAATTCAACTTGACTATCCATTCCGAAAGTTTGAAGAAATAATTTGGAGCCATTTACGAGAAAATAGCGTTTGAGAATTTCTGTAAATGCGTATTTTTGAGCTAGTTTCCACAGAAAACGGTTGAGTTCTTGAGAACATTTACTTGACATTATTTAAAGCACATGTACTCATAAATATAATAATGTTAATCAAATCGCCGATAGTGTAAATATTACCAATGTGAGAGATAAGTCAAAAAATTACATTTTTGCAATTTTTGAAAAAACAAAAGAATTGAGAAATATGGCGTTTATGTCGTCTCATAGAGTGCATTAGCCGCTATCATTACCAAAAGTTTAAAGAAAAATTTTGGAGCATTTTTTGAGAAAATTTTGTTTTTGTAATTTTTTAAAATAGCTCATATTGTACACAATATTCCGCGAAAATGACTAAAATGTTAAAAATTGTGCAGTATCTTCATGAAAGAACTCACTTTGGAGAAAAACAATTATTTGAAGGAAAAATCTCTATCTTTAATTTTGTAGTCGTAAGAAGAGGCCGAAGAAAATTCAAACTTTTGTAATTTTTGAAAATTCAGAGTTATCCCTGAAATTCGGGCATACGCCGCTAATAAGTGTATTTTAATCTATTCTTAAAAGAAATATAAAGAAAAGATTTGGAGCCGTTTTTGAGAAAATTTTGAATATGTCCGGGGGGCTTCATGTGAAGTATCTCCAAATTTTGAAGATAGTTTTTCAAAAATGCGGCGTCTTGAGTGGAACCAGATCGACCGGGGAATGTTCATTTTGGAAGATATCGTACTTATGGTTTAAGCGCTCGTGTTGTTCACAGGCACCGGGCAGATGGTCGGACGAACGTTTTGCTTTCAATTGTTTTTTTCGGTATTAAGGACACACAAATCAGGGATTCTGGCTACACGACGTGTTAGAGATTTTTTAAATTTAGAAACTGGATTTATGCTCTTTCGTGTTATCGTTTCGTGTTTCGTGCTCGGTAATGAAGTTTTTCTGCCGAAAATTTGCCGTTTTTTCGAGCAGCATTACATAACTTTCCCTATGCTACGTATATTATCCCATATATACGTATGTGTACGGGAAAGTAAAAGTCAAAGATATTAAAGTTCTCAAAAACAAAAAAAATATTTCGAACAATATCTCTACAGTACATTACTTGCCCCTTTATTCCACATCGTTGAGAGAAAATTGCATTTCGATACTGGAAACCGTTTAGAAGTTATGGGGGTGGCTCGTAGTTAGTACGACTCCCAGAATAATTATTTGTAAGATCATGCATCTGATTCAGGTCCAAGGGTTGAACAATTTTTCAAAATTATAAAAGTCATGAAATCTAATCTCTATGAAAGTGTCAAGGCAAAGTATAAATACCTTATTTCAAGATAATCCCACATGCAGTTCCTGTGCCTCTCCAGCGCAAAATCAGATACGTTTAGCAAAATTTGCTGTCCAGATGGTACTGATATTGTCCATGTGCAATCTATGTTATGAGGGTATGAAGATGGGTAACCAGGAGACAGTATTGTTCCAGTTGAAGACACAAAATTGGCACTACAAACTAAAGACATATAAATTAATTAGATATGTATAGTAGTAATTAAATTGAGATGCCAAATATTAATATCTTACGGTTAGAAGCATCCGATAATAAATATCGAGCAATAAATCCAGTAAATCTCATAGAGTAATCTGTTCTAAAGATTATTGTGACAATATTAGACGTGGATGTCATGTTGGGAGGACTCATATTTCCACAATATCTGAAATATTTCCAAGCAATGTATTAGTCATGTGTTCATCATGTTCTGAATAACACTTATCTTCTAAAGATTCTTGATTTAAATATTGTGAGAGGATACCTTCTGTTTCCAATCCGTACCCCAGGCTGTCCTTCAGTAACATTTTCATATACTTCCACGTAATCAAATGAGCAGGCTTCTCCAAACATTCCTGTTTCACCTTCAAGATGAAAGGTAATCCAATTCAAATTAATTAGATTTCCTACATCAGCCACAATTACCCAACGACACACATGATTATTGGGATAAACATTTGGATACCGAGGTGTTTGTATGGTACCTTCTTGATTCCTAATTATACCTCCACAAGCTGCAACAAGAACCAGAACATAATTGTATTGTAATAATGTCACAGAAACAATGTGTTCATAAGTATTTCAAAAATCTATTTCCAATAACACAAATATCTAAATTAGAACCTATAGAATGTGTTATGTAAAAAATCTGTAAATGTAAACCAGCATACAGAATAACTGAATATTGTTTATTTATTTATTTGTTCAAAAACAGTAAAAACTGTATATGACGTGTGGGGAAAGAGATGGCGCACATTTTCTCGAGGCCCAGAATAAAAAAATTGTAATGTAAGGGTTTACCGAGTTTATATAACTGCATATATTTAGCCGTTATCAAATAAATTAGTTTAACGGTTTTTATAGAAAACTTATTGCAGTTAGTTAATCAAGCTGCGAACTCAATTTTGTAGCAAACGATTTCCAAACTTTCACAGACATTAAAAGCTTAGTGGAAGAGTTCGTTCTATCTACCTTTGTGCATATACAGGTGCCCCACCAACTAAGGGCCACCCCCATAACTTCTAAACGTTTACGACATCGAAGTGCACTTTTCCACGGTGTAGCTGTGTTCACTCCCAGTTCAAAACTGAAGCTAATGTGAGGCTAGTTCTCACAGCTCTCGCTATATAAGCGCTGCGAACGACTTGGGCATTTTTGTTGGGACAAGATGGCTTCTATTGATAGCACGGTGAACAGTAGACTTGACTCTTCGTAGTAAACAACTTTATTCCGGAGTATGAAGTTTCCAAAGTGAGTCGAAAATCAAGATATAAAAAGAAATAGGTTGACATTTTCCCCCAGAAAAGGAGAAAATTAAATGACAATGATGATATTGCGTCAAGAATTTCAACAATGACAATGTTAAGCGAAATGTGGTAAGTACATATACTACTTATTCACCTTAGACTAAAAGTTAATTATCAAATAGATACACAAGCATTGTAAAATCATACACAATCAATACTGTGATATAATCAACCAATAGTGTAGTTAGTATTTACACAACAATTCGGAAAAAATTCAGGAGTTAAATTGTGCAATCAAATAATATGTAAGTTAACATTTTGCTCTAAATTAGTGCAAACTTTGTAGAATTTGCATGCCAAAAAAACTAAAAATGGAAGATAATCACAACAGATTTTTATGTGATGTTTCTAGGTTAAAATGGTAAACATGCATTTGATACGCGTTTTCAATAGTATTAAAAAATAAATAAGGTTACTTGCAGAGGATATGATTTATAGACCAGACTTGAAGATAGAATTTCTTATAATCAGAATGGTAATTTTTAAGATTAATTAATGTAAGAATTTATTCGTTTATCATATTATTTTTCATTCTTGTTTAATTTTGTTGAACTTTTCGTGGATATCTTGGGCAAAGAGACACAGATACTGCCATTGAAACATCATCGTTCACCAAACATATCTGACGACTGTAATCCTCATACTGAACTTTATTGATATAGTGAATGTGTATGTTGTTTATTGTCTTCTATTTTTCAATTATAATTAATTATTGATTTTTCTGATTATATGAAATTACAAATTTCATGAAATGTTATTTACCACCTAAGAATTAAAAATATATTTTTAAAACATTTTCATTTTCAGAAGGTGATTATGAAACAATGTTGATGGAAGCAACTGTAATTCTTGAAGAAGATTCATTGAATGTATCCGAAGGGTGTTAGACAAACTTATTCATATTTGAAAAAATATTTGAGAATAAACAAATGGTTAGTCTTTTTCAAAGCTCATAGGATATGATTGTGAAATGTGAACCAGAGAATGTGTATTTTTTGCACATATTGTTACCAAGATGTGATTATAAAAAGGCAACTGATATCTCAATAGAGACACGAGGTTCTGCATATAAAGTAGTAAGAACATGGTTTATTTATGGTGGTGATATTCTGTGCAGTGATTCTAAAAAGGATGAAGACTTTTATATTTCGTTTTTGAAATTAATTTTAAGTTTTTGAAGCTATCTAAATGGAAGTGAAATTAAGTAGTTGTTAGGTTTTCATAGAAGTTAATAGTGAGAATACAATTCTGATAACTGAAAACCGTATAAACCGTCTCGGGAATAGTATGGAAACTCTTTCACAGTAAAATCTAGGTTTGTAGAAAAATACAAGTAAATTTCAGGTGAAAGAAATGTTAAAACTACAAAAACAATTTTTTACAACCATAGAATAAACTGGATCATGACTCTGGCATAAAAAATACTTTCAATCATTTAAAATTCTTGCCTTCCCATATTTATCAACACCCAGAACCCTAATGTTATCAATTGAAACACATGGCCCACTTCTATTCACCACCACAGCACTACAAATAGACAATAACACAATCATTACTCATAATACTCTGTGTGAGAAAAGCCTTACATAAGCAGAAATTAAGATATTCTACTTGTCACCAGATGTCATTAAAAGTTACAAGAATAACATAAGGCTTTTCTAAAATGTAGATTATTCTAGTTCATAAATTCATAGTCAAAGCAATTTTACAATGAATGATTTGCACATATCCAACAGCATTTTGAAATTTAGGTACAGCCAAATGAATGTATTATCATTAGATAATACTTAAATAAATGTAAAATCTGTATACAAGTTACTTATATGACATTTATGTACATTAATATATTTAGGAAATGAAGAAAGTATGTAAACTGTAATTATTTCAGAAAATAATATGTATAAATTGAATATTATTAATATTGAAATAAAGAATCAAATTGAATTATAATAAACTACTTTTCTATTTTGTGGGTTATTCTTGTTAAAGATTCAAATTTAAATATTTTATTTGATAATGAAAATTCCTCGTTTAGTACAGCTTTACATACATTGTTTGATGTTGAGAATGTATTACAAGCTGGAATTAGGTAGTGGAGACGCTGCTCTGTATATTATAAAAGGAAAAAGGTGTCTTGTGCTTAAGTCCATGGATCTACATTCATCACAATTGGTTTTGAGATCTGGTGTTGTTTGCAAAAAGAGAATTTCATAGCTGATTCCACATATAAATTACTCTGTTGGTGAAGAACTTTTTTATCGGAATGAGACCAGGTATTGATTTTGTTAATTTCATGTTAGGACCCTAAAGATATATAGCGTTTGTTCTTAATGTAGACTGTGGATCTGTGACATAGAATCATGCATTATTTTAGTTCATATAATTTATTAATTGCAAAATGTGTACAAAAGCATCAGTAACAAGACAAAATTCACTTCATAAGATCATCTGTCAAAAAAGGAAAAAATATTTATACTAGAAAATTATAATTGGCACTGACATTGTTTTTCAGTGAGGGCAGTAATGAATATAGTGTTGCGAAGAGCAAACCTGTTGACTGCTGAGCAACATGAATGTCAAATGATTAATAGTAAATCATTGTTTAAATGATTTTCGTAACTAGAATCCCTTCTGCTTTCTGTTTTGTTTTAGCTCCAACTCCTGTTTTTAAACAGAAATCCTCGTTCTTTGGTACTTAAATCATATAATTGCAAATATGCATGGATTTCGCTACAAAACATTTAAAAACAATTAATACCCCCGCCAGACTTTACAATAGGCCTTAAAAGATTCCATTTACATTAGCGGTTCTATGATTACGTTTATTCAGTGACCGGTATACCTTTCTTGCAACGAAAACACCAGAAAATACTACATGCGCGAGACGCCATCATCAATGCCCAATTCGATCGTGCGCACCGTACGGATAAGCGAGGAACTAGCCTCAAACTGGCTTCAAAAATTTTGCCCAAAAGGCGGCTAGTTGACACACCTATATCTTATACATCGTGACTTTTCGCACAATGCGGAATCATGGGGCAAGTGATATGCCGAACAGAAATTGTCTGTAATATTTTTCATTTCGAGAAGTTTAATCATCTATGATTTTTAAATGAACTATATATTTTTCTCGTCAGCAATGGAGAGATTATAAAAAGAGAAATACAGTGATTCCCCACATTGCGAGTTTTCAATAACAAATACTGGGGTGCAACAAAATTTACTTTTCAAGCACTTACACACACAAATTCAATAGTGCTTACAAATTGCTGGAAATGTGCATTCTAACGGTATGAGAGAACTTTCAAAAAAAAATTACATTTGTGCAATTTTTGAAAAAACAAAAAAAAATCCCAAAATAAACTTTACGCTATATTAAAGAGTGCAATTAGCACTGTCCATCCGAAAAGTGTGAACAAAAAATTTGTACCCATTTTTGAGAAAATGGCGTTTGAGCGTTTCTGAAAATACGAAATTTTGTGCTAGTTTTCACAGAAAACTATTCAATTTTTGAGAAAAGTTATTTGACATTATTTAAAGCACATATACTCATAAATGTAGTAATGTGAACAAACAGCCACTAATGTAAATATTCACGACGTGAGAGACAAGTCAAAAAAATTACATTTTTGTAATTTTTGAAAAAACAAAAGAATAGAGCAATATGGCGTTTATGCCATCTCATAGAGTACATTAGGCACTATACCTACCAAAATTTTAAAGAAAAAATATGGAGCCGTTTGCGAGAAAATCTGGTTTTTGTAATTTTTAAAAATTTCCATTATTGGGTGCAATATTGCGCAAAAAGTAGTGAAATTTTCAAAAAAATATACATGGCCTTAATGAAAGAACTCACTTTGGACAACAAATTTGATTGGTCGGAAAAATCATTATCTTCAATTTTGTAGTTCTAGGAAGATACCAAAAAATTTCAAACTTTTGCAATTTTCGAAAATTCAGGATTATCCGTGAAAATCGGGCTTATGCCACCTTAATAAGTATATTTTACTCTATTTTTACACGAAGTTTAAAGAAAAAATTTGGAGCCGTTTTGAGAAAAGTTTGAAAATGTTCGGGGGCTTCATGTAAAGTACCCTCAAATTTTGAAGAAAGGTTTTAAAAATCAAAACTCCTGGAGTGGACGCAGATCGACCGGGGAATATCCATTTTGGAAGAAATCGCACGTATGGTTTATGCGTTAGTGTTGTTTACAGGACAGAGAGACGGACGTTTTGAAAATAGTCACTTTTTCGGTATCATGGGATCCCAAAACGTGTATTTCCGTTGAAAGCTCGAAATCGATTTTCCGCAGCATTACATAACTTTCCCTATACTACGTATATTACTCCGTGTATACGTACGTATACGGGAATTTAAAAATGATTCTATAGTAACTACAGAGGTCACTGGTAAATGAAAAGAACTGAGAACGCCGAAGCAACTGACTACAAGATTCAAGTTATTGTGTTAGTTCACTGTCGGGGATTTTTTTCGCTATTACCATTCTTGTTCAATGAGTGGTGCATCGTTCCCATTGCTATTTTCATAGTAACTTATACCATTTTCAGAAGATATGTGGATATGTATATTTTTCTTAAGGGAGAATATCAGAGATTTTTGAAGGAATTTTTGTCGTGTAAATGAGACGCAGGTGTGATTTCGGACTTTATAGAGAACATTCTGGATAATAGTGTTGAATCCAAGTCAAGTCAGAACTCAATTAGAGTTATTAATAAATCATTAAAACTGCTATAAAATTATATTCCCTAGGAACTATTGAAGAATTTAAGTGAACTTAAATATCTCAAAATAGATGTAATAGTTGGTAAATGTTTACAGTTTTTCAAGAAACTTCTTTTGTATATTCTGTGGTTTTCAAAAAAAAACTATATCTATTCACTTCAATAGAATATGTAACGATCTGGGATCATTTACGGCTATTTTGAGACATTTCGATAAAAAAGGCCTAGTTAAGTTGAACTGAATATTGAAAACTGACTAGTTATTATGCATAGGATAAACAAGCGACGGCAGTGTCGCGTGTAAATATTACTTTTAACGATGGAAACGCCTGAAGGAAAATTAATTAGCGCATCAACATTCGATGGCGCAAATTTAGGGGAGAAATTTAAACCTGATTTAATTAAAATCGGACCACGGGTTGCGTTGTTTTAGCAAATTTTAGAAAATGCATGTTCGACAGAAAACTTCAAGAAAACAAGCGAGTGTTGTAACTTGTGACGTCACTCGGGGTAAAATTAATGTTTTTTCAAGATTACGGCAAAACGGAAGAAGTAAATTAAACCAGAAATTACAAGGCTGCAGAGGAGAATTTCGGGAAAAATTGTGAATGTAATACCAAAAATTTAGGACACGGGAGAAGAAAATAAACGAAGTTATTCGAATTCATAACATTCGAATTCGGCGTTGAAGCAGAAACAATTGACGTGAATACGTGGTCATGACAAGAAACACTAAATGGTAAAATAAAATGTTTCGGCATAATAGGACGCAGAGAGTCTGTTTGAAGACTAAAATAGAGACAGTAGGAATTTTAGAAGAATTTAGAATGCAATAACATGACAGGAAAACGCGAAACGGGCAAAATATAATTATTTCGCAAATAACCAGACGGAAACAATAATGGCAGCGATCTTGCTTTGTTCAAACTGGAATCTATAAACAGCTCAGATAAAAATGCCCTTCAGGAGACGACGAGAGGTTTTGATTGCAAGCAAATCATGTGTTCGAGGCTGCGATTTTTTTATATTGTTGAAGTTTATACGTGTATTTTTATGAAAATACTTCGTGTAAAGAACTTTAGTTGCGAATGGAATTATTTCTGAGTAAATATTAGTAAACTTTTAATTTACGGAGGACAAATTTCGTAATAGCGAGTTACTGTGTTGTGCGACGAAGAAAATAATTTAAAATTATTTCGGAACTTTAGGAAGGAGACTATTTACCCTTCCTTGTTGACGTATTTACTTCATATAATTAGATTGCAGCAATAATATTCGTGTAACATGGGTGCTTGCATATTCTATTGTCGCGAAAGGAACATTACTAAACATATTCGCGAAGTTTTCGTGATGCGAGTGCGCAGTACGTCACCAGTCGGTTTCGCGTGTTAGTGAGAGGCAGCGACACGAACTGTACAACACATCGGTGTAATAATGGTGCAATGGCGGCGTTGGTGGCCGGCATGGACTGAGAGTCAAGCAGCAAGCAGGAGACGGTGATATCTGGTGTTTGATGGTTGGTGAACGCAGATGCTGACGGAAAGGGGCGTATTCTTCAAACAGGTAAGTTTTAAATCATTTCGTTGGTTTTTAAAGAAGAAGGATTAAATTGTTCAAGGCCAATCTGTCGTAGGATATACGAATTTCAGTGGATGGCCATCATAATCAAACGAAGGGAACGTATGTGTCCATGAATGAATGAGAGTCAATCCATTTTAAGTGGTCCAGAATTTAATAAATTGGTCGCTCGACCAACTCGAAAAAAATTCATATTTTGTACATAAATTTCCTCATGTTTTGGCTGTTCAAAACCATCTTTAACTTTTTTTTATTGTACCTGGTTTACAAATGGCGGCCATTTTTGTTTCCCGCCGTGCGCCATTTTTCGCGTTCGCAGACATTTACTCTTTCCTAATTTACTCAGCTGTAGGTGGTTCTAGCATTCTAGAATAAAAAGCATTCGATTCAGCAGTTTGCTATTTTAAATGTTTGTATTTGGGAAATATTTGCAACCAAATCTGTGGAACGTGAATGAACAAAATTCGATTTTCAGAGAGTAATTTTTCAAAGAAGGAATAGAATCTAAGCCTTAATTTTTTCTGTGCTTTTACACACAATAGTATAGTTACTTTTTGTAAAATATCATTGGTATACAACGCACCCCTTGAAAATTACAACCTCTTGAAAATCGGAATTGTGGATTTTTTCCCAATTTTGAACTGTTATATCTCTGTTGGGGGACCAGATAAAAATCTGAAAATTGCACACATGCTAGACCGCTATCATACCAAACATCAGTAAAAATTACAACTTTTAGATTTAATTCTAAGTATTTTTTAAAAAATTGAAAACTTACGAAAAAAGGGCTTAATTTTCCCATTGAGGATACTTTGTGCCAAGTAGTAATCACATTATTTTGAAGCTATTTTAAACTAAAATCTGACTATTCATGAATAGATCTTACTTTCTAAATTAACTTGGATTCTGCATTATCATCCCAAAATGTTCTTCAACAATTCATGGCAAATACAATTTTATAACCAATAGAAATTTATAACACTTTTAATTATTTATGAATAACTTTCATTTGCTTTCTAACTTGACTTGAATGCAACGTTAATTTCCAGAACGTTCTCTTTAAAGAACAGAAACTGCAGGTATTTCCCTGATATTCCCGTCAAACACCGCTGCACTTTTACGCTACTAGTTTTATTACGCTTCATACACATCTCTTGCGAGACAGTAAATTCAGTTTCACGCAATCGGGCAGTTCGTATAGAAAGGGCCCGATGTAGAACATATAAGGATCGAAATACCGACCTTAAGTTTGTTGGAAAAATAGCCTCGCCCAAAACACCAGTGTTTGGAGCAAGAACAAGGGGTGGCGACGGCCGCCTTAGCGTGGTACAACTTTCCATTGACCGGACTCGCGGCCACACCTCTCACTCTGTCGTCAACCTTACACCTCGACGTCCAAAACTTTGTCTCGTCGTTCGCCACTCCAACACTCTCCCTTGCAGGCGCGTCACCGCCCCAGGCAACGGCTACACATCCGTTCCCCACCCCTTCCAACCACCGATAAGAAAACCTCGGCAACGACGGCGGCGCGCGAGCGATCGGGCGGAGGATCTCGTACAATCAATAGAGGATAATCGATTTAGCCAATATTTGGGCTGATCGGTTTCAATATATATAGACATATGATCGAAATATTTCAGGGACTCACCACCAAGACTAAAAAGCTTCATAAGATCATGGAGTCAAAAACCCTTGGTTTCAGAATGATTCCAGAATTATCCTACGCATAGATTTTCACTTATGTATAGACACTAAACATATTATTTCACTGATAATGCTCGATTTATACGTGAGGGTATCTACACTCACCATAATAATCATTTCTGGTCCCACGAAAATCCCAAAGAAGGGCAACAAGATAAAATCAATAAAGGTTTCTTCTAAACGTTTGGGATATCATTCTTTATTTTCTGAATTTTAGTGGGAAATATAGTTATTCAAATTATAGTTTTCCATATTGTGGCGGCAAGAAGTATTATTCTTTCATGAAGAACATGATGAGGGTTAAGGGCACAAACTTATAGCTAATTTACCTTTGAAAATATATTTTATTATGTAGGAGCGAATATTTTGTCAACAAAACTTGAAAAAAATGCTCTTTTTCTGTATTCAAAATTCGACTAGAATATGGTTTAGGATAGAGATCACAGAATTATGAAAACGTGCAAAAATTTCACTTCTCCCCATAGCTCGTCACACACAGTATTAAACTTTTTTTGACGTAAATAAATAAATAAATAAACTTCTTGGTCATCTTCTTGGCCTCTATTTTGTCCCTCCGCGTCTGAGTGAATACGTGTATATACTACACTTACTAACATTTGTTTGATGATTTCTCTCTTGTTATCAGCCAACGAATGAGTAGGAATGTACAGTCAGAAAATCGGACCAATGCCCTCTTCAGAAGTTATTTCACTCTATTCTTATAAGAAATATAAAGAAAAAAATTGGAACAATTTTTTAGAAAATATTGAAAATGTACCACGAGGATCCTGTTAACTATTCCCAAAATTTAATGAATTGTTTTCAAAATCGTAGAGCTTCGAGTCGTCCCAGATAGACCAACGAATACCTATTGTGGAAAAAATCCGATTAATTGTTTAGGCGCTAGTTTTGTTTACAGACAGACGAACGTTTTGAAAAAAACATACACTTTTATCAAGGTCTCATTATTCATAAAATCCGACTACATAATGTGTTAGAAGGAATAATTTACTTTATATTAGAACAGAATTTATTCACTTTTTATTTATCAGGGCCCCACACTACCAGATTTTCTGTTGAAAAGTCGGCGTTTTTTTGCTGCAGCATTACATAACTTTCTTTTAACTAAGAAATTACCCCGTATAGAAAATTTGAAAGTAACGATACGTATACGAGAAAGTAAAATCAGTATTATTAAACCCTATTAAATATAATCTATAAATTGTAAAAAATATTTTACTGAAGTCAATAATACGTACATACATCTTCAGTTGTATAATTAGCGTAGAAACCTTTATATTCCCTACTACTATCTGTACGGAACTTCATCCATAAATAATTGTAGGTTGATACTATTGTTGGCGGGAATTCGGAGCCACAGAACTGCCCCAATAAAGGAGCTTTTTCACCATGTCCATCTCGAATCTGTAAAAATAACATTCGCATTATTTCATTAATAGTGATATTGCATTGACTCAAGGTATATATGTAATATTGACTCATTGTATTTTTCTGATATTTCCAATACTTTAGGCAGAAAATTGACTAGCTTATTACAATTATTATTATTTGTTCATTGAAAGGAATATTAAAAAATAAATGATGTTTAAATACTGATTCACGAACCTCAACAAAATCAAAGCATCTGGACGAATATCGACTTTTTTCTTCAAGCGCAAACTCAAAAAAGTTTAGAGTAATTGACTTCCCCAAAGGTTGCTGTATTTCATAAACACAGTCTTTGTTTTTTGGGTACTTTGATGGATACATTGGACTGGTGAGACGACCAGCTCCTTCACCAAATATGCCGCCACAAACTGAAAAATCAATGTAGTTATTTACTTCTAAAGGACGGGAAATGTTACATTACGAGAGAGATGTTTCCTGCCGAGGCGACGTTAGGAGCGGAGCCTGGAATTTCTGACGAGTAAGTAACATTTCCGCCCCTGTGCCGTAAACACATCTTATTTCATACCAAGTTGCTTTTCCATCTTGTTATTTTAATTTCATACTTCAATAGTTCACGATGACCGAGTGCCAATAAAGGATTTCCTACGACACGCCAGAGTCCCCGAAGATCTTGATATTTATAAAAGAGTTGCAGTGTTCCGAACGTTTTAAAATGAAATTGAAAGATAAAGAGATGCTTCGAAAAACGTTGTATATACATTTAATTATGCAATTGAACTATGACATTTTAAGAAATATAACATGAACAATTCTATAAAAATATGAACAACTTTGTTCTTGGAAAGATACAAATAATATTGGTTAAAGAAGATGTAATGTTGGCTTCCTTATCAGTACAGCCCGGAAGTTTGGACAAATGCCTTTTTTTGTGGCTTTTACCCTTTTGTGACTTTTAACAATATGAATCACTTAATTGTACTTCTGGAGTTATTTTAGTGAATTTTAATTTTGCCTTTTTTTTGGTTATTTTAGATTCTGATGCCTATTTTTTTGCCATTTTGTCGTATTTTTATCTTTTAAATCATTATTTTTTTTTATTCTCCTCCTGGCACCTGGCATATCCATTCAAAATGGATATATACAACCTGCAAGCCTGGACAACACGCGGTCGTGTTTCGTCTTTCTTTCGAAGCAGAGGCTCTGTTAAACATCTACGTGAAAAAGGAAGATGATACGTCAAGATTTTCCCATTTATGCCAGCAGGCTTTGTTTGCTCACGACGAATCCCATCCTACTTTTGAGTATGTCCTCCGATCGCTATCGGGGACAGCTCTCTGAATATGATATGCCCTTCTCACTGCTGGCGATTTTACACAAGTGCAAAATATAATTTCCTTTTCACTTATGCCATTTCAACATTCGAAACGGAGTCGACAAGTCCACAGCAGCATTTCGGAGAGACAGCGTCGCGAGTAAGACAAATT
Organism: Acheta domesticus; assembly: GCA_031308135.1. NCBI lineage: Eukaryota > Metazoa > Arthropoda > Insecta > Orthoptera > Gryllidae > Acheta > Acheta domesticus. The sequence continues at coordinate 23,433,876 of JAHLJT010000631.1, read as the reverse complement.
CGTAGCTACATATCGGATAGCCAGGAATAGGGAATAGAATCAAGATTACAAAGAAGAGATCGTTTCCTTGCACATTAAGTGTTAACCTGCATTTTAGAGTTAGAAGTGTGGTTTAATTTAAATATTAATTTTTACTTTTAAATGTGATTTATCATTGTTTACATGCTTTTTTACACCCATTATTTGGCTAGAATAAATGCCTTTTTGAATGCCTATTTTAGTAAAAGTAAATGGCTTTTTGCCTGCCTATTTTAGGTAAAATATATCCTGAATTTTCGGCCTCTACACTCCAGACTTCGTTAGTGGGTTCTATTGAAGCAACTAGACATTGTGACTTATTTTGCAACTAGTAATAGTAATTTCACTACAGCACAAGAAGTTGAATTACGTTTCCTTTAGAGTCTAAATATTCCTGGATTAAATCTATGTTATTGGTTCAATGTAATACAGAGCTATCCATTTTTGAAAATCAATAGGATTTCTGAAGGAATAGTCGGTAGGAAATCAGTCGAATTAACCGCAAACACAAAATACTAAGTCAATACTGAGTGTATAATTAATATTACTAAAAATATTTTGGTTATTTTGTAAAAGTTACTTATTTGAGGATTAAAAATATATAAATTCTCTCTGTCATTGTACTGTACTATTATCAATACTTTGCATAAATTATTGTTCTTTTTTGATTGACGAAGTTCCTTTTTCACTGTAATCAACTGCATAGTTGGGGCTAACCAGTGGTTTATGAAACAAACCAGAAGAATTGGTATCAAATTTCCAAATTGATAAGTTGGTATGAGATTTCATTATGGTACGCTGTGCAGTGAAGTCCCACTTTCCGGCCTGTTTTCAAGCACGCAAACAATAGAAAAGCGACATTATGAATATAAAATCATTTACCAGCAGAACAAGTCTGAAATACAAGAAAAATCAAAGAAAATTTTTTTCTGGAACAGGCCCTACTTTCCATGCGTATTAGATAAAGAGGAATTTATCCAAAAATATTTTTTCTGCGTTAAAATAAAGAGGAAATCTCATAAAAGCTTCAAGAAAAATGGTATTTCAAACAACAAGGAAAAACACTTGGAACAATCCTACCTTCCTGATATTTAATTTTGAATCCATCCAAAGCCACGGAAGAATCCGATAAAAATATAATTGTCACAATATTTCCAAGTGAAGTGTACGGTCTTGGCAACCGTCTTCCGCAGTACCGCCCAACCAAACTCGATGAAGGGCCTTGGCCTTCGTGAACCTGAAACGAAATGGGTAATTTAAAAATAAACTATTTAAAGGCGGTACAGTTTTCGAGCAGATTCTTCGTGCAGTCCAGACTTTACGTTTTCTGCATGAAAAAATTATGAACATGTTCATAATTTTTCGTGTAGAAAGCATTCAGTTTGACTCCAGCGCCTCTAGCGGCGGAATCGTTCACTAACGGTAATCGGCCATGACGATTTTGTGGTTAGGTGTGTCAAGGTGCGATTGTGTGATGTGATATATTGTGATAAACTTCCTTTTCCTCAATTCCTGCCTTCCTATTTTTATTGTCTATACTCCTCATGGTTAATTAATACTAAATCAAGATCACAGTCAGAACGCACACAGAATACCACCACTCAAAGTACTCGGACGGCGTAATTCATTTGCTTCGCGTTAGATCCCTAGCGGCGGCTTGTGACGAATCGTGCAGAAATCGTGTACCATGTCTGCGCAACTTCCGGCTTTTATACTTCTAGTTTGGGATCTTGAAGTTTCTGCACAGAAACTGTAAGAGAATCTGCATGAAAACTGCACCATGTATATCGGTCTTCATTACTTTTTAAATGTAATTCATACTGTAATGATTTCATTATTCTTAGGCATTCCCCAAAACAATTGTGGACAAAAGAGTAAATATTTAGGATCTATAGTCTATGAAGTAAACAACGTGTATTATGAATCGATGAACAAGACAAAAGAACAGCGCGCCGCGGGAGGTGTATGTCGATTATTCTGGAGAATTTTAAGGGGTTCAATAAATTCGGAAAGAAATTTTGACTATCCAGTTAGTTGAAGAAGAATTAAATGAACGCTGTAATTTTTGTTTGAACGAGATCGGACGACGGGTTCTTTTAAAATTGTAATTAGAAAATTTAGAGGAAAACCCAGTCGAACATGTTAAATAGCATAACTTGAATTATCAAGATTTCGCGAAGAAATGCTAATTAAACAACGAGAGGCGGCGGGAATCGTCGTAATATGAATTTAGCAAAATTTATAAATGGTTTAGAGAGTTTATAAAAACATTGAACGTCCTAAACAAATAAATATTACAAACCAATAATACCAGAAAACAAGCGACGAATTACTGCTGTGGAATGTCGACAGAAAAATTAGCATTTTCGACGTGAAATAAATAGAAAACAGCCGTCTTGACAAGAAAATCTTAACATTGGGGAAAAGCTGAAACGAATAAACACGAAAACAAATCAAAACGAGGAATATTAGACATTTTAAAAAAACTTTATGGAAACAACAATGAAAAAAGCGAAATGGATTTCACCGGCATTTTTTCATAATCCGAGTTAACATGTTAAATCGACATGGTTTTTGACTTCACTTCGGTCTAGTCAGCGGTTGAAAGGACATGGTTTCCACGCTTGCCGTATTCATGATTTTAAATTCTTTCGGACTTAGACATTTTTTGGGCGGCGGATAGAAAGTGAATAATGGACATATAACTGTGCAGACATTGTTAATGCAGTAAATATTTTGAAGAGAGAAAAAGTATTATTTTCTGCAGTGAATTTGCGGCGCAAGGTGTTTGGACAATTTTATGGAATTCCTGGGGAGAAATATTTGAAGAGAACCGGCCCGTGCCCGATTGGAGCGTGCGGGGACATCGATGCGTGCGAGTGGGCGCGCATAGGACCACCGAACCGGCAACGGCGCTGTTTTTCGACGATGCAGAAAAAAGGAAAGTGATGCATTCGCGAAATAATAAAAAAAAAATCAGATCTGAACTTGCGCATATTCAAGACGTAAATAAACGTTCATGAGAATCTTAAAAATTTACGAAATTTTATAGGCGGAATTAATGTAATATAATAATTTGTCAGCTAGGATCTAGTATTTGTTAGTTTTTCATTTTTCATTGTTGCCTTGGAAGTACGTACGTACATAGTTTTGGTAATAACATTGATTTATTTTGAAGAAAGGAATTCCTAAATATTAGTAAATTGCAAAACGGCTAATTAATGGCCATTTCGTGTTGTAATTAATTGTGATTCATGCAATTGGGCAATGGCATTTAAAAAAAAATCATAACAATATTGCCAAGCATAAGTAAATGTTTATGCGCTGTGCATTGAAACAAGTAGAAAAGGAATTAAAATTCTTGCTTTCCTGTTTGAGAATATATGTTTTATTTCAGTATTCAGTAGCCCTGTGCATGCTGCTTTGTTAAACGTTGTTTACAGGTAATTCCCGTACGGGGCCGTCCACGACCTACGACCCAAACAAATTTTATGCAACGCCATTAAATAATAATATTGATAAATTGAGTAGTGGTAAGAGAGGTACAGTTGCATTGGCACCAGAGTAAAGAGCAAGTAGAAGGGAAAATAAATAAACAAGTGAAATAGAGGGTAGACCTGTTGCAATACTGAACCCACACGATAAAATTAAGTGTTAATTTACTTTCTCTACTTCAGCTCTACGTTGTGTAAACCCTTCTGAAATTCCAAAAGAAATGAAAGACTAAACCAAAAGTGTTTATATACTGTGTATTTTTATATGAAGTGGCATCCTCTAATATTAGAGACAATCAAATCAGTATTATTTTAACAATTATGTTGTTAGCCTCAATCTGCTAAAGACCCAACGTTTCGTGACACAATGCAGAGGGATCATCAGGTGTTCTGTAATCAAAAGCACTTGACGTTGCGGTCACATTCGTTTGCTGAACGTTGTCTCTTTAGTAGATTAATGCCAATAAAATAATTGTTAAAATAATACTGATTTGAGTGTATTTAATATTAGAGGATGCCACTGCGCATAAACATATAAAAAATAAATTATTAAATTAATTACGACGATTAAGTAAATTTCTTGAGAACTGTACATTACAGAATCTAAAATATCTTACTTCGACACGGTCATACAGGCAGCGGCGATTGTTTTCAAGATTAAGTTTCAGAAACTCAATTCTTATTCTTTCTCCTTCAGGAAGTTGAATGATCCATTCACATGTGGCTCGGTGTAGGTATTGATTTGAATCAGGATCCAGAGGCGGAACAATCAGTCCAGAACCAGATGTGAGAACACCTCCACAGTCGGAGCCTACACAGTTGGAAACATGCACACATTAGAAAACAAACACGACATTCCATTACAGTTACATTCCTCAATAAAAGAGGATCTGAGATTATACGTATGGTGTCGTATTACCTTTTACTCGGTATTACCTTTTACTCGGTAATACGACACCAAATAAATTACTGCGTGGTGTAACAGAGAAAGACATCATTCATAATGGAAAAGTATTGTGTGCGAATGTTCAGAACCTCGCATATTTTTTTAAATGCAATATAGATAACACTCCTATAGAAATTAAAAAATAGACGCATTTTAGAAAAAATTAATATAACCTAATTTCAAGAGCTTTGAACAACAGATTTCATTAAGGAAAAAAACTCTGTCTTCAATATTTTGTAGCAAGACTTTGTCGAAAACTTTTGAGCTTTTCCAATTTTCCAAAAATGTAGAGATTTCAAAGAAAGTATCACCTTCCCCATTTATAAGCGTTCTTTACAATATACGAGGATGGAGTTTAACACAAAAATTTGGAGCTATTTGTGAGCAAATGTTGAAACTGCATGTACCGTACCCTCACACAAATCAAAATATTCGTTTTAAACCCGTAGGGCCATGATTTAGTTTAGATTACTCGGGGAATGTAAATTTTGAAGAAAAACGTCTGAACAGTTGAAGTGCTAGCGTTGACCACAGACATGCAGATGGAAAGTCAGTCAGACACACGAACAGACAGTTTGCCGTCAATCGATTTTTCGGTATCGAAGATCCACAAAACATGGATTCGGACACAATGTGTTAGAGGAAATAATTCACTTTCTATACGAACAATTTTTATCTAGTTTTTTTATAATGAGAACAGAAAAAAGAGTTCCGAGAGCCGATTTCCAGCACACATCACTTTTTCTTCTTACGTAAAAAGAGAGAATGTAAAGAATGTTACCGGGAGAGATGGCTCATAATTGATGTCCCTGACCGGGAGGTCCTAGGTTCCACTTCCGATGGGGACAGGATTTTCGGCATTAGCTTGTCGGTTAGGTCGAATTCAGTCGCTGTCAGGAGGAGAATACTAGCGGCCGGCTGCTGTGATCGATAGTTTTTCGCGGTTTCTCCGATCAACACCAGGCGAATGCCGGAGCACTACTCTAACAAATGGGCCACGGACCCCGCGCGATCTTTGCTACCTCTCCTTTCCTTGTTCTATCCTCTCCTCTTACACACACACACTACCACACATGACGGGCGACCGGTCGGGATCTTAAGATGTTGTCCCGGCTGGGGCGGTGTCCCGCTGGAGAGAGACACCTAGTTAGAGAAAACCTCGCTAGGCGACGGTAGGTCGGGGCTGGATCTCGCCATCCAGCAGGAGAAGACAACCGCCACCTCCACATAAAAAAACAACTACTATGACTAATGACCCTAGTAGTTGACTCACCCGGAATAAGTAACAATCAATCAATCAAAGGTCGCTGTTCCATTACGCATGGCATTATTTCAAGGCGCGTGGCGTGTTCCTTGGAGGCTTGTCACCTGGCGTCAGCAGCTGCAGGTGGTGGCGCAATGAGTATGAGGAATCAGTTGCTGCGCGCAGTTTGAGATAAGGTGGAATAACACATTCAGTATTTGTATTTTTCAGACAAAAGCGAAATTGTTCCGTTGTTTTGGATTTTTGCTGCAGTTATCTAATAAGCTATGGTTACTTAATGAAACCAGGGAGAACTGTTTCATGGCCGGAAACTGCGAAGAAATGAGTTACGCATAGGAGGCAGAGATGTCTAAACGACGACCACAATGCTAGTGGAGGATTCTAAGGATAATTGGAGACAAAGTAGATTGTTGCGGGTTCCAGTGGGTAAATTATTATTTACAAGAAAAGATATAGCTTAACCTAACCTCATTATCTAATTGGTAGATTCGCTAAGTCTTTCCGAATTGGCGACTAGTCTCCAGCCTTCTTCCCTCGCGCAATATATAAAATGACCTTCAGGCAGTGCAAAGCATTTCATGCCAAAATACTTTTTTTACACTCGCATAATTACTTTAACTAAGGCACTAGAGATAATGCCAACATTAGAATGATGAAGACCGAAAAGATCCGTTTATCGTCTACATCTTCTGTCTAGCGTGCGAATCAACCGTCTAATCCTACTCCGTTTTTGGAATTTTAGCTGCAACACGTTTATACTACGCACTCCTATTTCATTCTTAATTGTATTTCACTATCTGATTCATTGATTGATTAGTGATCCCGGGCGCATCAAGTGCTAAGGTCATCAGTACCGTAAGAGTAGTGCATGTGTTATCGCAGGAGGTGGCAGTCATCTTCCCCTGCTGGATAGCGAGATCCGGCCCTCATCTACATTGCCTTACGACGATTTTCCTCAAACGGGTAACTCCCACCAGCGTGGCACCTCCCCAGTCGGGACAAACTCTAAGCTCCCGATTGGTCTCCATACAAGGGCGATAGTATAGTGCTTGTGACTGTGAGTAAAAGTAAGGAGTGGCGTAGGACAAGGACGAGGAAGGAAAGATCGCGCGGGGCCATGGCCCATTTGTTTAGGGAATGCTCGCCTGGTATTGACGGGAGAAACCACACATAACTACCGAGCAGAGCAATCGGCCACTAGAATTCTCCTCCAGACAACGACTGAATTCCACCAAGCTGATAAGCTAGCGTCGAAAATCCTGCCATCACCGAGGCTCGAACCCTAGGATCTCCTGGTCGCAAGCGGAGCGCCTCGCAATCGAATTAATGAGATATTATACAAGTGTACTTACTTGGAGCTGTAGAATAAGAAATTTGGAAGCCTGTGTCTCTTCCTATACCATCTGAATGAAAACGAATGACAGCCCTCCGACCTGGAGTCGTTAAAGGTCCTGGAAGGGATGTGTTACAGAACTTCTTGATCATTCTATTATCATATCCATCTCGAATCTGAAATGACCCATTTTCAAGAAAAGGATATTATATAATAGTGATGCTTTATTCATTGTTTGCAAAATAACGAACACATAATACTAAGAACATTCAGTTTCGAATTACTTTACCTCAACAAAATCAAAGCTGCAATTGGGGTGATTTTCAATGTTCATGGTGTAGAAATGGAGAACTATTCTTTTTCTGTTAGGAGCCACTAAGCGCCATTCACAATCTCTGTTGGTGGGGTATTTACCTGGATACCCCGGAGAACTTAAAGATCCATGGCTTTGGAACACAATTTCACCACCACAAGCTACAAAGATTTATGATCAGAATTTAACAGTGTTTAAGAACTTTAATTGCCTCTGAAAGACTAAAAATTAAATAATAATAATAATAATAATAAAAATTTTAAAAAACGTACTGGGTGTAATTGATTTCCATGTTAATTCGAAACCATCCCTTTGATTTGAACGATCTGAACGGAACCATAAATATAATACATTGTGTGTACTAATAATGGCATTAGGAATGTTTGATCCACAATATCGTCCTATTAATTGATAGGCGGAAGAATGACCATCATGTATCTGAAATTTAAAATCATAACATATACAATAATTACATAATAAATATTTCCAACTGTAATCAAAACAATTTGTGCGACAGAGTTTTCGATGCGCTATAACTTTTCAGAAAAGTAACTAAATCTAAATCTAAAAAAGTAACTAAATCTAAAAAAATCTAAAAAGTAACTAAATCTAAAATCGTAGGTGCGATAACTAAAAACTCATTTTTTTTCATTTCCACATTTAGTTGTGAAGTGACACCACAACAGTATTTATTTTTGTGTTTCGTGCTTGAAATGAGGTTTTCTGCACGGTAGAAATTGATGATTGTTTTAATGAGACTGATAGCTCCACGGAAAAATAACAATCAAATCGTGGAAGAAACAATAATTTCGTTTATGAAGTGGTGATATTTTAACGATCATATAAAAGTGCTTCTATTACCAGCCATTACTTGTTTCATCTCTTTATCTCTAATTCCCACGTCTCACCGAAACAATGTCCACATTTATTATTAAATGGAAGCGACGACATAATACAGAACGTGGAGGATGGCGTGTGAAAGAGACAGACAGCTCACGAGGATAATAAGTGTCATAAAGTGAAGAGAACGAAGACCGATTGTTTTTACGGGTGTGCCAACTACCGACGTACAGGAACGGGTGCCGACTTCCATGTCGACTTGCTGTGTTTCGCTCTGGAGGTGTATGCACCAGCAGGGCGTCGCTTTCGCCGTTCACAACTGGTCTCCCGATATCGCGTAATGCTTGTAAGGGGAAAGGAGGGAACTAGGAAGAGGAAGGGTCCATGGCCCGGCATTCGCCTGGTATTGATCGGAGAACTGCGTCGATCAATGCAGTCGGCCGCAACAAAACCGCTCCAGACAGAGGCTTAATTTGACCAAGCTATTTAGCTAATTCGAAAAATCTACCATCGTAGGAACCGGATGGTCCGTCCTATCGGCAATGGCAACAGTTCTAGCCCTGACTTAACTTAGCCACAGTGAGGGCAAAGAATGATGACGAATAGTGAGACGGGCTAGTTTGATTGGTTGATTGTTAATGATTCCGGTTGCGTCAACTACGGAAGTCATTAGTCGCGTAAGTGTAGTGCACCTATTTTCATCGGGCGGTGACAGTGATCTTCCCCGCTGGATGGCGCCGACTTACTGTCGGTAAGTGGGGTTTCCCCATCCAGGTATCTCCCATCAGCGGGGAACCGTCCCTGCTGGGACAAGTTCTAAGCTCCCGATCGGTCTCCTGGCATGTCTCGTCCGGCAAGTCATGTCCGCATGGGAGGGGGGATCGTGACCATGTAGATGGGCACGGTCTCTGGTGAAGAGTTGTAGACGATCACTCAGACCCTTAGTTTCACGGTAGCACTCACGCCGTTAGTCTGAAGGAGGAGGCAGTGAGTAGGCGAGAACGCTAAGCTCCTGGTTGTCGGTTCAACCCGGCAACTCATCAGTTGAGGCCCTGGCGCGTCGACCTCAGGGCAGGATTGGGTGAAGAAAACCCCTCGGGGTGCTCTGGATTCTGCAAATAGAAGTCCGGCGGCTAAATGACCAACCTCTAGGTTGCCTCGGTCACGGCCCCACCTAGGTTGGTAGCCTAAGGGGTAAGGCAGTGGGGAGACGAGTAGGTGGCCCCAAGCCGCCCGGACTTCGGTTCGGGTGGTCCCCAGTTGGTCACGTGGCTTAGTCGTGGCAGTGGCCCGATACTCTGGGCAAAGAGGAGGGACTTGGTGTCCCGACGCACGTGAGTGTTGCAATAAGGCAACATTGACTCCGGTACTAGCCCGGATAGCTAGTAGCTCTGAGCTAGCAGGGCGGCCCCACCCAGGCACTGAATGGAGAGGTGACCGAGAGGGTCAACTGGGTGCCGCTTGCCGGCCGGACCCGGTTACCTGGCTGCCGGAGTCCTTGTACGCCTGCGGGGGTCAGGATAGACACGCAGTCATAGGTGCCCACCTCGGGGACTTGTCCCCCAGGTAGAACAAGAATGAGAGGCGTAGTGAACGAGACTACATGTCTGGTGGTGTAGTGCATGTGTGTGTGTGTGTGTGTGTGTGTAAGGGGTAAGGATAGGACAAGGAAGAGGAAGCAAAGATCGCGCGCGGTCCATGGCCCGTTTGTTAGAGTATTGCTCCGGCATTCGCCTGATGTTGATCGGAGAAACCACGGAAACCTATCAATCTGAGCAGCCGGCCGCTAGAATTCTCCTCCAGACAGCGACTGAATTGGACCTAACTGACAAGCTAGTGTGAAAAATCCTGCCGCCGTCGGGACTGGAACCTAGGATCTCCTGAAGCACTGCAGTGACATCATTTGATGCCCTGAGCCATATCTCCCGGTGAGACGGGTTAGTATACATTAGGGGAGTAAGAGCGGCAAATATCTGCGGCTGCGAGCGGCTGAATCTTTTACACTGCGATGTTCAAAAAACCTTTTGACAACTGTGGCGTTATACTTTTTCAGATTTCTTAATAAAAGTAAGTTTCCAAAAACACACAAAAGATAGATGCTCGTGTAAGGAAATAAATATTTAACTTTTCATGGACATAAGGAAAATTTCCGGGGAATTGTTAATGGCCCTATCTTTGAACTCACCTGAAGCCAATCAAAACTGCATTCCGGAGATTCTTCGAGATTGAAACTTTTAAACGTTATATTTAAAACTTGAGTAGTATTTGTGACTATAAGCCATCCACAGCTCACTTGAGAAGGATAATTTATTCCCTCATTCGAAGGAGGAAATTTTAGAGTACCAGATGGTGATCGGAGACGTCCTCCACAACCTGAACAAAAAATAAATGGTACTCATTAATTTCCCGTAATTGTGTTACAACTGCTCATTCTCTTCGAGTTTATAAGCTAAATGAATTTGATATCATTCTATTGTTATTATCGTTAAAAAACATTTTTCATCCCTTACAAGCAAGAATTTGAGTCTTCTTGTAAACTTTTTCTACGCTTATGTAGTACATTGGCAATTTCATTCACAAATGTCTAAAATGTGATGCGCTGCTTGTAAGAAGCATATCTGACCTCGTATGTACTCTCTATTTATTACAGAAAGAAAATTTACACGTTATTATTTAACAGTGACGGCATATGCGGAGCCAATGGGATCCCTACCCTTGACCTGACCTAACAAAAACAAATCTGTTCCCATTTATCAAGAAGGATCCAGATATCAAGCCTTATCTGCTAAGAAACCATTTGACATTTGCCACGATGAAAGGTCCTCAGCTGTGTTCGCATGCCTCATTTCCCAAATGATTTTACTCTGCCATTTACTCTACATCAATGTTGTCAAGGTCGATACCACGAGCGGGAGTCTATGGCACGATTGCCACGATGAAATCGCCCCTTCATGTTGTTCGTCACCCCGCCATCAGAGACAACGCCATCCCTATTGTAAAACGGCAGGGTTACTAATAGATTCCTTTCTCAACGCTAGTTCCGCAGACTAGCTCGTGACATGCCACGACGCGTCCCAATGCCACCAGTAGAAGACCTTGACACCACTGCACATATTCATTCAATTTTCTTCTTAGTTAAAACAATCTGTTATTAAAATTCAAAGATAAATATCATTTATAAACATCAAGAATTGATAAGTAAAAGCAATGTGTAATATTTTTAATTTTAAGACAAAATTTAAAGGTATTGATTAGAGAATAATTTATTTTCATACTCATTTGTTGTTGTTCACAATGCATTCCAGTTGTTAACGGAGAGCATCTACAGTAATATCCACTTCCTTGTGGTATACATGTTCCACTGTTCTGACAAGGATTACTGTCACAAGGATTTACGGCATCACTGCAAGTAGCACCTTTGAAAAAACAAAATTATGCAGTCAAATGTTGAAACATGGTTTGCTTGGTTAAATAAGAAAAGATAAACAAAATCCTTTAGGAATACAATACACAAAAATTCATAAGATTATCTGAGTTGAGATCATAAAAATTAATAAAAAAACATAGCCCAATACAAAAAGGTTATATACAGTTTTCTCGAGAATGAAAAATAGAGGATATTTAAAAATATTACGAATTATTGGAACTATTTTGTAGAAACATAGTATTTACCCGAATATAAAAAAAGATATATTTCCACGTTTTCGTCCTTTAAAAATCGGGGTTCAACTTATTTTCATGCATAACGTTTCTACTCGTATAATTCAAGAATCTGCACATATCTGAAAGGACCGCCCCCCCCCAAATATGGCAGATGTTCTCAAAAGATGAAATTATGTTGATTTCGATATGAGAAACATAACTCCAGACATAACTGTTAACTGGAACATAACTGTTCAATCCCTGACAACTTATATTCGTGTAAATACGTATCTATTACTATGAATGATAAAAGGTTAATGACAGTTAAACTTTCCTTTCCAAGTGTACGTATATGAGAGACTTTTTAAATATATAAAACCAGTATTCCAATGAAAACTAATTAACTTACAAACATAAAGATTACCTGTGTATCCTGAGTAACAACGACAGAGAAAGGACATTCCTGCTACTATACATGTACCATGTATACATGGATTTGGTTGACAAATATTTGATCCTCCTGATACTGGGGCAACAGCAGTTGGTATACAGCCAGAGGGTCCAATTCCAGAGCCAGCATAGCCAGAAGGACAAATGCACTGCACATATGACTGACTAATTGCTGTAACACGTAAGTCACGTAAGAGCAGTTACGTAAAATATGAAATAATAATTAATAATAAAAATATATAAAAGTTCACTGTGGTGACCAAACACATAACATAAGAGCGAAGGTTGGAGAGTGGATGAGTTTACGTAGCTCCATTATATTTCCACATAACATTGCAATTAGGAAGCAAAAATGAACATATCTTCATATATTTGACAAACATAAATGTATTCACCAGAAAATATATTGTAAAGGCAACCATACCTGAGTTTTCTAAGCACTGTGCCATAGGATGGCAACCTCCGTTATTGATCCTACACGCGCCAAGGTAAGTGCATGTCACTCCGTCACCTTGATAGCCTGGAGGACAAGCTCCACAAACTCGAGAACCCTAAAAATACAACAAAAAACGCAAAGATACCACAACATCAAGAGCAAATATTTCAGCTATTTGCGGCGTGGCGGCGCCCAGTCGCCGAGGGGTGGGGGTCGATCCCCCTGGTCCTTTGCCCCCGCTGCCGCAGCCTGTGCAAAATGGCGCCTGCGGCATCCGCGCCAGATAGTGACATATCTGGCAGTGTTGCCTGATAGTCGAAAAGCAAATATCGTACTGCGCCATCTATTATTATTGCACAACTATCGTACGGCGGTAATATCAAATTATCGTACATTGTATCGTACAATAATAAAAATAGTGTAAAAATGATCTAACTTTTTGATGAATTCTTTTCAAATATATTACTTAAATTATTTTCTTTAACGACATATTTCGAATTGATCATGAATGCAGTGGGGATACAACTAATATAATATAGAGATTCTTATAACCATAACTTTTATTAATATGTATGCATACGTATAATATATAACACATCTGAATAATAAACGTTTTTTTTATTTACTCGATCATGTACAGAGTCGAACTGATTATACATGATTGAAAACTCCAGTAATAAATTTGGCGGAAAATGCGATAATCGCAAATCGCACGAGAGCGATAGTTTCAAGAATAGATCCCCCAATCAGCGCCTTCAAATAGTCACATACTTTCATCTAAACGATAATCGTACATCGTACATCATAATGAATAATCGTAGATGTACGATAATAATCGTACGTCTAGCAACACTGGCTGCAACCGAAGGCGTCGAGGCGCCGCGGACGCTTGAATGAAGTCGGCGCCGCGCCGTGGCGAACAAATGAATATCGCCGGCCCGGTGGCCGAGATCGTTAAGACAGTAGTGCTGTAGCGATCTCGGACCGAAGGGTCGCGGGTTCGAGTCTCGCCTCGGGCATGGTTAAATGTGTTCGTCCTTTCACCCCACATCATCACTATGTCGTTTCATCCTCATAGATACCATAACGTTAAAATCCAATAGTGGTAATTTAAATAACCAAAAAAAAGTGTATGTCATGTAAATAGTGCAGGGTTGTAAAGGGTTGTGTGTATGTGTGAGAGAAAATGTCTGTACATATAGCTTAGGAATGATTGAGGGAGTGATTGTATAATATAAATTTGAAAAAGAACTTGAAGAAACAAGAAAATTTTCAAAACTTTTAAAAAGCTCTCAAACAAAAATTTATGTAACTAAACCGGTCGAAAGTGATCTTGTAAACAGTAGTTATAAGTTTATTATTAGTAGTTTAAGTAAGTATATTTAAGTTAGGCCCTCCCATTACTGCAAAAGCCTGATTGGCTGCAGTGTATTTTTGTATCCTTACGCCCTGAATTAGTTCCCGCCTCTTGAAGGCTACTCAAGAGGGAAATTTTTTGGGGAAAAATCCGCACTCTCCAGTGTTGCACCTTCCGCCGTCGCTCGACGATCCCACCCTCCCCCAAAGCCCACGCTGCCTACGACGCTGTTTTTTCTCCTAAGTCTTTTTCCAGCCGACAGCCAGTTACCCTTCACGTGCCCATGAGACGCTTATTCGACCATAGACTAGACGCCAACACACTTGCGGGCTACTCTGGTCTGGGTTCAGTAGAACGCGAGGCCCTCCATGACGACACTTACTCGAGGGACTAAGAACCATGCCCAAAGCGAGATTCGCACCCGCGACCCATCGAACCAACGTACAGAGTAGGTACACGCTGTTAATCACCTCGGACATCCCACATCTGCTCTCGGGCGCGGAAGTACAATAAATATGTTTAGTCTATTTACTGTGTCTCAATTGAGCCCCCGTCTCCTATCACGAGTTTGTTTAGGGTTTCCCTCTCTCCTGGCAACTCGAGACAGTTGATAATTATTGGACAACTGATGAAAATAAAATTCTATATCACATTTCCTTAAGATCTTTTCTCCCCACTTCGCAGAGGAAATGCTACAGGTTCACACACAACAATTCTAAAAAGATTTCATTTTCCATGTTGTTTTATGTATCCCGTAATTGCCAATGAAATTTTATTAATATTTAAATATTAAAGAAAGCGAGACATACGGTAGAAATAAATGAATCAGAATACTTTGCAGGAAAGAACCGACGACTGCAGACGACGTTTGACAGCAAAATTGCAGAGTCCGTTTTATCGAATTTTATTCTTTTTAAATTCAGGAACATGAATCTCGAAAAGTGCTAAAAGTCGAAAAGTCACATATACGCCATTCCACGTCATATCGCACAAGAGTTGACACGACATTTTTTTAAATGTACGATATTTTTTTCTTAAGTCTGGACATCAAAAAAGAGACACGTATTTTTTATTTGCCTCAAATGTATTATTTGTGTAGTTATGGCTATATTAAATTTTGGAATTTACAGGTACTTCACAAAATAAGATCAATTATCTCTCCAAATGAATCAAATATAAAAATTTCTGGTTTGTGTCATTTAATACTTTGAAATGTGTATTTCATTCCTCAGTAAATACATTTTCAAAAAATATTTTTTTCATTTTAAAAAATGTATTTTTTTCAAAAAAGTAAAATTTCTATATAAACTCGATGAGATAAAACTTTGAAAAAAATATAGGCGTGTTCCTTGTTCAATTTTCTATAAAATACAACAAGAAAAAAGTGGGCACTTCTCACATACAGTTCTAAGAAATCAATTGTAAGTATAAGGGCGAGCTCTCCCTACCCACGCACTAACGAATTGTATTCGGCCAGTCTTTGATGCAAGTGCTGAAGAACTAAAAAAGAATGACCGTCTCCCTGATAAGGGTTTCAAGAGTTATTAGTATTTCAGATGTTCACTCTGCCCCCAGAATGTATGACATTGTGTCATACGTATTTTTTGTGGGTAACATCGTGGGTGACTTGTGGGTCACCTATGTTCTTATGGATGAGAGCGAAACGAATTGAAATACGAGCCATTCCACGTCAAATCTCACTCAAATTAAAAAAAATAAATGAATATATGGCATTAATTCTGGACATTAAAAAAAGAGACACGTGTTTCTTTATTTACTTGAAAATTGTTTATTTGTGGTAGTTTTGTCTATATTAAATTTTGAAATTACGTGTACTTTGCAAAATATGATTAATTGACGCTCTGAATTTACTTAACATAAAAATTACTGGTTTGATTCTTTTTTTTGATATGTGTATTTTATTCATCTGTAAATTACTTTCTCAAAAAATAAATATTTCATTAAAAAATTGTAATTATTTTTAAAAAACGAAAATTTCTTTTTGAACTCTCTCAGATTAAAATTTGAAAAAATAGGCATATTTCTTGTAAAATTTTCTACAAAACATAACAAGAAAAAAGTAGGCTCTCAACACGTATCATATATATTATTTTCGTTAAAACCGTGAATTTGTTGTCCCTCCTACTCGGCTCATAGTGAACGGATTTTAACAAATGAGGTACCAAAAAAAAGATAAAAAATCAGGAATGGAGGTCACTAAATATTGCAAATCACGAAGCTTTTCGTTATTAATAAAATGCTAGGAAACTTTTGTTTGAACTTTGCGGCTGGGATAGTTAGCGTGCCCTCCGCGCGCTGCCTGTCAAGATGGCGGTTATGCGCACACCATCCGCCACAGGAGAACTCACGTAGTTGTCGCATGTGAATCGAAGCGGCGGGAAGCAGAAATCTGTTGTGCGTTCCGTTAAGACAAACATGTGTGCGACTATTTATCAATTGTGTTGTAAGTGTTCAATGTAAAATTTTGTGTATGTTCTTATATATCTTTTATGTGATATCTACGTTCTGTTTTAACGTCCTACAGGTTTCCCTTCAGTGCGATGTAATCGCACGGGTTCAGCTAGTAGATAAAAAATCAATTGTAATTATGGTATTCGGGCGCGTGGTTCCTGCCCCTGCACTAACGAATTGTGTTCGATCAGTCTTGGATACTAATGCCGACGAACAATAAAATGAATGGCCCTCTGCCTGATTTGGGTTTCAAGAAACATTAGTAAATCTATGTTCACTCTTTCCCCAGAAGGGATAGGTAACAGCAAAACGAATGCTTTTCCTCGTGTCAGCGAAACGAATTTTACTGTGAGTCGCTTTGCGTCCTAGGGACGGGGTGCCCTCCTGACCTTGCTCGTGAATTACAATCGTCCACTTGTCAAGGGACATGGTAAAATTTTCTCAACATTAGTCGCAATACTTATGAAGACAAGAGTGCTAGTATTTGTTCTGTGAATCCTGTGTACACTGTGCAACATGAGTGGCGATCAGCGTATGAAATATATGTTTCAATCCATAGAAACTTTCTGATCACGATTTTTAAAAATGAAAATCTCCAAGACGCGTAAACCACGATTTGCTGGTGAATTTACAGGAGTCATTAGATTGGCGAATTTGTGATTAATTTCGGAAGAAAGAGAATCGGCTTCCAAAATGGCCTTTTCTTAATGAAGATAGCATCGAGATCAGTGACTCCCGTGGCACTAACGAAAGTAGCGGAACGTCCAGTGAAAAGAGTGGAAATCAAGGAAGTGACAATTTAAGCTCTTCAGATAGTTCAAGTGTCTGCGAAATGAATAAAGAGAAGATAAACATGAGTTTAATTCCAATAGGAGAAACCCCCGCCACGAAAAGAAAATTGGAACAAAATGGCATCCCCATGAGAAATTTTAGAAAGTACAAATTGCCAACACAGATATTTTTTTTCGCATTGAAGATCCTTCGACGTCCATCGAAAAATCAAAGATACTATTTAATAACTTATCGATTACTTTCACTCAACAGATGACATGACGTTGAAAATTTAAATTTTGACAATTTTTGAAAGTTGGACATACAATAAAATTAAACGACTTTTTGCAGCAACCGAACGCATGATAAAAGTGTCTAAAACGTTGGCTGAAGAAAATGGAATTTTGTCCAGAACTGAAGTAAATTCTGTAGGGCATTAAAACTGTGCATTGTGACGAAAGTTCAGGAATTCTATGGTACGCGAGTACTTGTATTTAAAGTGAGTTTTGAGGGACCAGAAAATTTCAAAATGTCAGTCAAAACCTGAATCAAGAAGCCGCCATTTAAGTATTTATAAATTTATGAATTATTTATAAATATATTAATATTATTTATATGTATATTAATACACATAAATATTATTATTTATAAATTAAATCATTAAGTTTCACCACCTCAAAAAGTACTTAAATTACTGCTTCATCCAAAGAAACCGACGACCAGTAACGCAAAAAACGTGTCTATAGCAGCAATCTATTACACACTGGTTCGTAAAATATTAATATCTTTTAAAGTTACTGAGATCCCACTTTGATTTTTTCTGGGCTTATTATCAATACTCTAGTGGGTTTATAAATATTTTTTTTAAAATTTTTAACTCATCGGGTTTACAAAAATATTCAATTTTCAAAATTTCAGTTTTTTTTTTAATTGAAAATTCAAAAAATTAAAAATTTTGCAAAATCTCAAAAATTAAACATGTTTTTAAGTTTCGAATGGAATTTGAGTGGAATTTCTATAATTGGTGTATTCAAATGTATAATATTTTTAAGTTAGTGATGCGCGTCATTTTTAGCAAATTTCATTATACAATATTTTCGAAAATAATAAAGTTAGAAAAAAATAAAAATACACGTGTTCACTTATTTGATCCATATAACAAATAGAAAAAATAGAAAATAAATAAAAATAGGAAGGTCAAATTTTGGTCTTTTTTGTGCGATTTGACGTGGAATGGCTCATATGCAAGACAAATCATATAACCAACAACTATATAAAAATATTGTACAAATTTGTTAAAAAAGAGTTGCATAAAATAAAACTTATGAACAAAAATGTTCAAAGTGTATTCATGATTTTATAATATTTTCTGTTCATAAACAAACGATATTCTACATTGTTTTCTGAGAAGATTCTCTTAAAGAGGGATTGAATAATTAATAAAATATTAATTCTATTTGTTAAATAGTTCCTGAAATATGTGCTTTCAAAATTTATTTTAAAATGCTAAAGAAAGGAGCTTTTAATGCAGACGCTTCTCGCCTTAAGAGAAAATATTTTTTTAAATATCAAATATTTTTAAGCAATGGCTTACCTGCGTGTTGATGCATTGAACAAAAGGATTCATGCTACACCCACCATTATTCATTTGGCACTCATCTATATCTACACAGTAAAATCCATTACCAGTGTATCCTAAAAGTTATCAATAATAATTAATTTCATAATACGTATTCCAATTTTCTATAAATATTTACAGCAAGTGCTTTTTGACTGGATTTCAATGGATATTCTAAGTTTTTTAATACCTTGAGGGCATGGACCACAGTGGAACGTTCCAGGTAAATTTATGCAAGACACTGGAGGATTCTTAGAACATGCGGGCCTTCCAGAAGTACATTCATCTACATCTTGTGTGCATGCTTTTGAATTTGGACCTTTTGTCCATCCCTAGAAAGTGAAAATGAACAAATTAAATTATTACCTGAATTAGTTGTGTATTAATTGTTTTTATTGTGTATCAGCCTATTAAATCCTATTTTGGATGTCTCTCTTTCCCACCACTGTAATCTGGTCATGTAACTGGTCGAACTTGTATGTGACATACGCCCGTACGTCCCTGACCGGATTGGAGGAAGAGGATGGAAGAGAAGAGCATAAAAGGGAAGTGGATGGGGGGGGAAGAGAATGGAAACCATAACGATTGCAGCTTCCGGCGCTGGCAAGTTTTTGTGTAACATCTTGAGGCATTATTCAAAATTGGGGCTATCGACCACGCTTAAATATTTTCCAATTGCATATTGTCAAGTGTTTGAAATAAGCAAATTGAATAAATTTCTGTTTTTAAACAGACCATTTAATATTGTATCCAATGCTACTTCATTTGTGTTTTTCAGAATCATACCTGATCACAGAGACATGTGTAACCATCACTAACACCTTCTTGATTAATGCAAATTCCATGTCCACAAAGTTCTTGTGGGTTGTTTTTGGAACATCCCCTATCCTTTCTTGTGCAGTGAAGTCCGACAAATCCGGGTGCACATTGACATCTTTAAATAAAACAAAACATTTTAAAATGGTTCCCTGACCTTGAATATAAATACTGAAATCGAAAAATTTAATTCCTCTGTATCCATTGCAATTGTCGTCTGTAAATCGGCCTGGGAATAGGAAACGAAACAATTAACGTTGAATAAGAACACTTAATAATGTTCCTTTTGTTCCCCTGGAACAAAAGAACTTTCAACATTAATTACAACAAATTCTTGGAGTTCATCTTCATTTCAGAATTAGTTTTCTTCGCCTCACTGGCGGACGGAGCTGAACACTCATTAATTCCCTTCCTAATGAAACTAACTTTCAGTTCGGTTGAATATGGAACTCTAAAAATTCAATTCTTTTAACTTCATTCAAATAACCGAAAAAAATGTGTACATGGATAAAATATTCTGAAGTGAGGTTCCTACGTGCAGAACGGGTGCATCAATTCCACCTCAAGTGTAATTTCTTCACTTTCCTTAAAGAAATAAAATTTCATGAAGTTTTTAAAAAAAACATACATTTTCCGTTAAATAAAAAATAAAATAACTATTCATAATTTTTTAACTTAAGAAAAGCAAGTACGTCAAAAACTAGGGAATGAAAACGTGTTCTTTGGCTAAGAATTACGTCTTTACATCTCGAAATATAAGAAATAATTTGTCCCCCTTCTTTGTAGTAATTGATATTTTTTAAAATAAGAAATCATTAATACTATCATTCAAATTGAGAAAAACATTACACAATGCAAAATGAACAATGTGAACTCATATACATACTCGTAAGTGCCAATTCTATTAATGCAAGTGGCCCCATTCTGACATCCAAGATCGGTGCCAGCAAACTGAGCACACTCATTCACATCCACATCACATAATGTTCCCTAAAAAGAAATATGCAAATGTAGTTAAATGAAAATCTTATGAAGTACTTACTTTCATTCAAATGAATTAATTTACCTCCCAATTAGGAGGACATCGACAGATAAAACCGTTATATTGGTCCTCACAGGTACCTCCATTACGACAAGGATTACTTGAACATTCATTTGTAGACAAGGTTGTTCTGATTTTGCTGATCACTTGAGTAAGTCTCCCGACCTGCGATGTAAGATGTGTGAATTTAATGTTGTCACAATATGATATATATTTTGACAAAATAACAAAACGTAATATACTACTATTCACAAAAGGTCTTCTTACCTTTGCGTTTAATGTCTTTATTTTTGCATCTATATTTCCTGGCTGAAATTAAAACATACAACATGACTTTTAAAAAAATTCTTTAATCACTGTATATTTTATTACGAACTTTCGTGTAAGGAAATATTTCCTAAAATCTAAGCATTTTCTGAGTTTGGTAGACTCACTAACATACTTTCATAAGGAAAAATCTCTTGTAACAAAGAAAAATTCTCGCGGTCCTTCGTTACAAAGTTTACTTGGTATTAGGAGTTAAATGACTTTACCAAATCTGCACCAGATGTTCCGTTTGAAATGGTCTGTTCTAGTTGAGAAACTCTGTTTTCCACTCCCGAACTGCCTAAAACGGTAGTTTCCAGAAGTCTCAATCGACTTTCAAAATCTGACAGTACACCTGCTTCTAATGAATTGATCGTGTTTGCAGCAGCAGTGACCTGAAAAACGATTACGTTGGACAAATGCAATGAGCTTCATCACATTTAAGTCTGTAAGGTAAATGAGCAAAAAAAAATCTCCGACTATACGTCTCTGTGCAAGAGCTCCTTACAGTTTGAGCCAGTTCCAGCAAGTTCGCTTCGTTCAAGAAAATATTGCCTCCATTTGATTCAAAGTGAATGTTTTTGCCCTCAGCAGGTTGAAAAACCATTGAACCATCCCTCAAAATAATTTGAGGTCTCCTGGGAAAATAAATTTAATGTCTGATAAGTGCACCAAATGATCCTGAATAATATTTTTAAAACCTCACATTCAATAAAAGAAAGTAAAAGTTTGACTTACTGATTCGCATCGTCTATCAAGTCTGGATTTACAACGGTTATAAAAATGGAGACAACATAAAAAGAGATAGTATACTCCAACAGCAGGGAGTTTGCTTTCATCTTGAGAGACTTTCTTTACGATTTTGTATTTTTATGGCATTACTGATACAACCTGAAAAATAAATAATTACGTTGGTTACATTACACAGTTAACTGTAAAGTAAAGAACTTATTTACATTCAGCAGAATTAGTTCGACGTTCTCTACCTGTTTCTTTTTCAGTTCGAAGTTCATATCAAAGCTAATTTCTTTCATCTTCTAAAAAAGCCTACCAAAAGAAGTCTAATATTCCAGAAAATGTTCAATGGCCAATATTACAACATAGTGCGTTTGCAAGGAAAAATTAGTAAGTCCAAAAACTGAGACGAACTTATTTGCAGTTTAAATCATTGAGAAAACTTAAATTTTCGATAGAAAAGCTTCTTCTCTTATTATTGTTCATAATAAAATTATATGGCTACATTTTAAAATAATTACAATTTATTCGCTCTTTAATCCCAGTGAGCATAACTGGTTAAAATAAACACTCAACAACATGTTACTAACAAACAGGCTTAGATGGTTCGTGGTAGCATTTTGACATTAGTTACACAGCGGGGTCAAGTTCAGCCGCTGCCTGGAGGAGCATTCTAGCGGTGGGCTGTTCTGATCGGTAGTATTCCGTGGTTTCTCCCATCAACACCAGGCGAATGCCGGAGCAGCACCCTAACAAACGGGCCATAGACCGCGCGCTATCTTACCTTCCTCTTCCTTGTCCTATCCTCATCCCTTACACACACACTAACATGCACTGCACTACCACACATGTCGGGAGACCGGCAGAGGGCTTAGAGCTTGCCCTGGCGGGGGTGGTGCCCCGATGGTGGGAGATACCTGGTTAGGGATGACCCGCAAGCCGAACGGTAGGTCGGCGCCGGATCTCGCCATCCAACTGGGGAAGATCGCCGCCACCTCTCGTGATTAAAAATGCAGTACACATACGGAACT
Source organism: Acheta domesticus (assembly GCA_031308135.1). NCBI lineage: Eukaryota > Metazoa > Arthropoda > Insecta > Orthoptera > Gryllidae > Acheta > Acheta domesticus. The sequence goes on along the minus strand of JAHLJT010000631.1, from coordinate 23,410,992 downwards.
AAAGACTTAAGCAGTTGACATTTTCAGCATTCTCTAGGAAATATATTTCTTATAAGAAAAGAGTGAAATACATTTGAAAAGATGGCTTACATCCAATTTTCACTGTTAATCCTGAATTTCCGAAAATTGTTGTTTGATTTTTTCGGCATCTGCCACACGAGAGTTGCGTTGACGCGCGGTAAGTAACACGTGTCGTAGATCAACTCTGTATCTTATGCGGAACGGCACACGAGCGCTATTCAAAGTCAGAAAACTCCCGATATCTTGACGTCCGCTGAAGCTAATCTGTGAACAGTAGGGGCTTAGCACACATAGCAATATCAACACACGTTGGACGGACGTTGCATCCTTGACAGCCGCACTTCAGAGAAGGTAACACTTTATTTCTTCTAATTTCTATTACGATTTATTTCATTACCTTTCTTTTCTTAGAAATGGACATAAATGCTGAAATTCTAATTCAATTTAGTTTGAAGAGCAACTCAGCAAATTATTCTTCTGACATTCGAAAATAATTATATATTTCTCCCTCTCCTCTCGCAACTTATAGTACAATAATCACTCTGAGATAGCCTTTACTTGTGAAATAACTTCTTTTCGTTCCCTCAACATTTTCAGCGCCACATAACCTATAATAGTTACGACAGCGTCCATGCTTAGTCGCAAGTAGCGCCTATGACGCGCTGTAAGCAACGCTCCTTTTCGTAGGCATCGACACGCGTAGATACTGCTGACGTCATTAGCATTAGGTGACGCGCGCCAATGAAACGCTCGTGTGTCTGCGGTCTCAAATTGCAGTATTGAAAGCAGCGATTTTTCTTCAAATGAAAATTGCTTTCGGCAATTAGTTCTGTAATTAATGCCTTAGACATTTTTTGAAAAAAATTTAGTCGTTTTCGCGCAATTTTGGGTGAAATATGGGCAATATTAATACGTAGACAAAAATCCTAAAAAATTGCTCCAACGTTTTTCTTTGAACTTTTTTGTACGGATAGTGCTCATTTCACTGCACAAAATGACATAAACGCCATTTTGCTATATCCTTTTGTTTCTTCAAAAATTAACCAATTGTAACTTTTTTAAATATCTCTGTCGTTAATATTTCCAATACGGGCAATTTTTATACTTACCTATTTGTGAGTACAATTGCTTTAAAACATTTATTCAGGGTTGCCACATATTAAGATGCTCAATATAGGATAATAGGAAACTAGTGGCGCTACAACAGCAAATACTTTGGAGCAGCACATACGGGGAAAGTGGCCTTCGCGGCGTCAAGACTGTTGCGTGTAGAGAAGAAACTGAGGGAGATGGCAGTGAGGGACTAGAGGCATAACTTCAGCAATCCAGGGTCTTGACAGAAAGGTCACACTAAGAAACACCAGTTTTAACAATAGGAATTTTTTTTCATTGATTTATCTTCACATAACTTGTCTTCTTTAATAATAAATATCATTTTCTAACCTGACAAGAATCCAAACACAGTCTCTTCGTAGGTTAATTTCTTTTTTAATTAAGATGATCACTTGTCCACTTCGCAACCGTATCTCTATTGGTATTCATAAATTGAAAAGAAAACAGTACACTTCAGTCTTCTGCCGTGAATTTTGAAGTATGTGACAGCACGTGGCTTTATCAAGTGAGAAACTCTCCAATCAGTATTAGCAGTCGTGACCGCAGATGTGCATTTGTGTTAACGTTCAGTAGATTTACACTGATAAGCTGTCAAGATTATTTCAAACTTTTTATTGCTTTGTTCGTTTGGTGTTTAAATAAGAAATTTATTAACAGTAAATAATAAGAGAAAGTGTCAACCTACCTATTATTTGATGAATTAATCGAGCTATTACAATAAGAATCTTTTAGAATTCATTTCCTTCCCATGTTTTAAAATGACAGCTTGTTTTTGCCATAACACACTGAGCTCGATTCTTGTACGTTTGAAAAGAACCTTTATTATAATCATCTTTCCGATACAATTTATTTTTATTTGGTTCTTTTTGATTACCGTTGCTTTGGAATTTCAGTAGAAGAAAAGTTCAATTCAGATGAACAAATTGGAAAAAACTTCTCATCCTGATCGTTAATATTGATGTTTGTTCTTATGACCATCATGTCAAGACCATGAAATGCAGTAGTTACGCCTCTATCCTTCACAGCCACCCCTCTCACACTCCCTGACTCCACGAAACAGTCCCGGCGCCGCAAAGGCCACTTTCCCGGAGTTGCAACGGCTGCTACAAGAAATATTGTCAGTTTAATTCAAAATCACATTTCAGAAAGTCTAGTTTTATACTCAAATTATTATTAAAATACTAACATATGATACATAATTGTATTCCTTGTTTATGATGTATCCATTGCTGGTGAAAAAATAAAAATTTCCATTTAAAAAATCAAAGATGATTAAATTTCTCGAAAACTAAGTAGTGATGCTACAGAATGGCACAGACTTTTCCGTATTAGTTTTCTATTTCCTTGGGTCTTCGCTAGCTATTCCAAATTGCCACATACTCTTTCTTGCCAGCTACCATCTATCACCACCAAAAGTACATTTTTTGTCATTTTCTTAATTTTTTCGGTTTCCTATTGGTAGAACGAAAATATTAATTTAAGAATATTAAAGAACACAAAAACCTAGCCCTAAATTGTAATTTTCGTTTAAAAATTATGTGCCGTTTTAAAAGAAAATTACGTTTTAGTGCTACTAAAAATGCGAAATTTGAAGCTCATTTTCACAGAAAATTTTTGAGTTTTCAAAATTCTTTATTTGAGGTTATTTCAAGCACTTACACTCACAAATATAATAATTTTTACAAATTGCTGGTAATGTGAATATTAAAGATGTGAGAGATCCTTTAAGAAAATTACATATGTGTAATTTTTGAAAAAACAAAAAAATTCCTCAAAATAAACTTTACGTGCAATTAGTACTATCCGTTCGAAAAGTTTGAAGAAAAAATTTGAAGCCATTTCTGAGAAAATGGCGTTTAAGCGTTTCTGAAAATGCGGAAATTTGAGCTATTTTTCACAGAAAACAGTTGTGTTTTCGAGAATCTTTACTTGACATTATTTAAAGCACATGTACTCATAAATATAATAATGTGAACAATTCGCCGCTAGTGTAAATATTAACGACGTGGGAGACAAGTCAAAAAATTACATTTTTGCAATTTTTGAAAAAACAAAAGAATAAAGCAATATGGCGTTTTTGTCATCTCATAAACTACATTAGGCACTATATCTACCAAAAGTTTAAAGAAAAAATTGGAGCCGTTTTTGAGAAAATCTAGTTTTTGTAATTTTTTAAAATTGCATATTGTACGCAATATTGTACGAAAACTACTAAACTTTTCAGAACAATGTACATGACATATTAAGTTGGCTGTCCGGGTGACGCCGCGTCCATGGCAAAGGTGCCGACGTTTCGGTCGCCATTCTGCGACCTTCCTCAGGGCGTAATGCACGGAGCTGTACTGTGCACGGGTTAATATAGGGCTACGTTCCCCTTCTACCTGTGTGCCGGTTGGCCGGGTGGTCGGCCAATGCGGAGAGAGTGCACCGGCCAATCAGGGCCGGGCTCTCCGCGGGGCGCTGTTGACGGACGGCGCTCCGTCCGTTACCGGACGTAGGGGAGCAGCTAGGACCGCGTCCGTTCGAGACCGGACGTCCTGGTAAAATAGGTGTTTCCAGGCATCGTGAAGACGAATGCCTTGGTCAGCATTAAGATTATGTGGGTGTTTAATTATTTCCACCGCCTCTTTTACCCTCCTCGTACCCCAGCGGTCTTCTCTGGCTAAGAGGCGCGTGTCATCAAATAAGATGGCATGGCCAGTTTTCCATGCGTGCAATGCTATGGCCGATTTATTCGTATTATTGTATTTATAATGACGAATATGTTCCCGGAGGCGTTCATCTACTGTGCGTCCCGTCTCGCCAATGTAACTATGGCCGCAGCTGCATGGGATCTCGTATACCCCTGATGACATAAGGGGAGGGACGCGATCTTTCACGCGTACAAGCATCAAACTGTATATTGCATCGTCTGCTTCCTCCAGAATATATGCTGCGCGAAAATATATGCTGATACTTCGAAATTCCAGGACATTTTTCTCAATCAGCTTCCATTAGCAGAAAAAGCATTCAATTGTTTAATCACAAACAATGTATCCAGTACAACCAACCCTTGCTACAGAAAACCGAGAATAATGACAATTTTTTCTTAACTCATGAAAGTGATAAAAGTTTATTTTGAATAAGCGATAAACTAGAAATAACAAAAAACATTGTATGCGACTCATCCTCTATTAGTCTTTAAGGACTCAGCCGGAAGGTTAACTGCGAGGCGGATCGATAGCGAAGCTTCGTCCTCGTCCGGCTTCGTCCTTAAAGACCCCTTTGGAGGACTCGTGACATAAATAACTATTCTTGGAACCAAAGATCAGTTGACCATCACAATTCAAATCCAGACAGAGCGATACTACCGCTTACTGCAGTGGCGAAAAGCGGAAGTTTGTAGAAAAATGCAAATGTTTTTGTTGGGTTGATAAATGAATATTATTGTGTTGATTAAATCATATCCGGGCGTTTAGAAATCGATAGTACAGTCTTTTAAAAACTAAGGTAATATTTTATTTTCAAAGTAGGACACATTAGGCTTCATTGTAGCACGAAGGACATTCATTGTGATTGAAGGACTGTCCTACCCAGGTCCTACCGAAAGTAGAACGCGTGGCAACCTTGGATGTATTACAAAGTTTCCTAAAAACTCGTTTACGTTTAAATATAAATCAAAAGATTGAGTAAATTTGCAATTTATTGTGAGTTACTACAATAATTACTAGAATGATTATTAATTATTACTACAATGATTTAGTTTCTCCCTGACTTACTTTGAATAATGATATTGATGTTTGAACATGTAAACTTGATTTTATGTGTAATCATTATATACATTTCCAAGACGGATTTGCTAACATTCATCTTATATTTTACTTCAGTCAATACAATTCTTTGTTTCGCTTTTAACTCTGCACTATTTTATAACAACAGAGAGAGTATCAGACATCATCCATTCCACAGCGTATGCAACATGAACAACTGTGTTTCTCAACAGCGTTTTTACACTTACATGGACACATGCGTTGTAATGGGAAAACAATGCCAAATAATTGATGTAGAGATTTTAACGGTAATGAAAGTTTTGAGGGATGTTACAAAAAGGATTCTTTTCAAAATACCGACCGTCCGTCATTCCTTCCTTCCTTTGCTGAACAACACTAGCTAGTGCCTAAATCGTATCGAAGATTTCCTCCAAAAATAATCTCCAATAAAGAGGCTTAGCTCAAATACCGGATTTTTTTAAATTCATCTTTTAATTTTGGGGGTTCTTACATGAAGCTCTTCAGAAACGATAACTTTCTTTCAAAAGTTTGCTCCAATTTTTTTCTTCAAAATCTTCACTGGAATAGTCGCTATACACGACACGTGTCAAATTTTCATCTGAATTTTCGAAAATTATAGAAGCTATTTTTTTTAAGTCCACCTACAAATGCATTATTGAAGACAAAGATTTTGTTCTTAATGAATTCTTTTCTTGGGCGACGATTGGAGCAGAAGCCATAGCATTGTTTGTGAGAATACGAGAAAGGGCGGCAATGAAAAAACTGATTTCACATTGCTCTGTTAATAGAGATACAGCGCCATCTGTTGTGAACACACATTAGTACAGAATTTATTTCAAGCGACTAATTAAATTGCTCGCTTCGATAGCATTTCTTTTAGAAAAAGAAAGTTGTTGCCGTAACTTCTTCCTGAACCCTCGTCTATTAGATCTTTATACTTCGGTTTTTATAACTTGATGCGTTAGAACCTGTCTTCACGATGGAATATCTCACGATATTTCGCGTCTTTATTAACCCTAGAGAAAGCAAGGGAAGATTGGAGAGTGAACATGTTCTAAATTAATAAATGCGTGTGCTGTCACAAACAAAACGTTTACTCTTTGAAAGACTGAAAACCTCAACCGGTACAAAAATATCGTGTTAATGAAAGAAAATATATATCAAAGTAAGAAAAATACTTTAAAATACAGAAACAAAAGGTAAGTTAACAACTCTCGAAATAGCTTGTTTTATAACATGTACTCAATATGTGCACCATCAACGGATATACACATTTGAAGATGTTTGTAAAGAGACCATCGAACAGAATTCAGAGTTCCACGTGAAATGGCATGACAAGATGCGATAATGTGGCGCCTCAGATCTTCAAATGTTGTTGGTATTTGTGAGTAAACGTCGTTCTTTATCGTTCCCCATAGAACTGCCCAGTAGTGCATGTTGCGTAGATTCACGTGACCGTGATTCGTAAATGTCTCATCGGTAAACATATTCTTAAAAAAAAAGTCCAGGGGCCTAAGATGTGACCTTGCCGGCCAGTTCACTGCAGCACCGCGCCCAACTCATCGGCCGGGGAACTTCTCATTCAGCACCTGCCTAGCCACAAGCGCGTTGTGGGCTGGACATCCGTCATGTTGCATCCACATACAATTTCTCATATCCAGGGGAATTTTCTCCAGAAGCAGCGGCAATGTTTCAGGAAGAAATCTTGCGTATTTGTTTCCTGTCAAATATCCATCCATGAAATAGGGACCTATGATGGTGTCGTTAAGAATACCGCACCAGACATTAATACTTCACTGCTTTTGGTGCTCAACTTCACGAAGCCAGCGAGGATTGTCCATTGCCCAGTAGTGCATGTTGCGTAGATTCACGTGACCGTGATTCGTGTCTCATCGGTAAACATTTTCTTAAAAAAAGTCCTGATCATCTCGCACGTGTTCCAGAGCAAAACGACAAAACTAAACACGTTTCTGGTAATCACCATCATAAAGCTTCTGGTGCAACGAAATGTGGTAGGGGTGAAACTTGTTACTCCTCAAGATGCGGAGTGCACTCGAACGACTAATGCCGGAATATCTGGCAATGTCTCGAGAGCTGACATGAGGATTATTAAGAACATCTGCAAGAACGGCGGACTGTGCTTCCTCGTTCGTTGCCCTTCTGCTCCGCAAACGAGTCTTTGCGTTCCAGTCGCCTCTCTGCACAAGGCTTTTACAGATTCTCGTTATAGTGATGTGCGAAGGCCACCGTCGATCTGGATATATTTCAGCATACAGTAATGCACTTTTCTATGCATTTTGTTTGTGACAGCACACGCATTTATTAATTCAGAACATGTTCACTCTCCAATCTCCCCTTGCTTTCTCCAGGGTTAATAATTCAAATATTTTCTCAAATCTTGTAGTATTTCATTAATTAAAAATAGTACCTTGTGGCGTACATATTTGCTCAGAACATGGCTCTGGGTGAATACATTGTCTCCAGGATTGAGAGGGTGTAGTCTTAAAGAGCAAATCGCAGGTTTTCGTGAGATCCTTTGCACATTGCATCACTGCATATACCGCAGGGTCGACGCAACGGAAGGGAATGGCCTCGCCGCATATCACCCGGAATTTGTCGTTCAGATTACGGAAACCAGCAGTCGAAGTGCGTCTTTAAAACTCTTATTTTCTCGAAAATTTTGTTATGTAACATATGGCGCTATGCATATTTGTGAACTCGTCTCTTCACGCTTGTTACGATGAGCTAAAAAATCAATAGGGTTCCATTTAAAAAATCGAAGTTGGGTCAATATCTCTGCAATAAAAAATGCAATAGAATAATATTATGTATGGCCATATGTGCTCCTTGCATATAGTAGTTTTAGTAAAAACCGCATCTCAGTATCTGCAACGGTTCAGGAGAAAATTGAAGGGAACATCTTACGTGGGCCACATGGTATGTCTCTCGGCGGGATGATAACGAAAGCGCGATAAGACAAAATGTCGGACACGTTTGTCAGATTTCTGTCGAGTTGCGTATGCAACACGAGTAAGCACACGGTTGCTATTACTTCTGCTCCTAAAATATCCGTCCATGCTTGTTTCCAAGTTCGCTTATTCCGAGAAGCAGGGGGTTTGAGTTTGACCAATAATGGCGAAGGTCCGGAGGTCGTAGGAGCGCAGTACAGTACATCCCTCAACATTCGGGAGAGTTAGGTTCCCCAAAAACCTCGCGAATGTTAAGTCTATCTTTTAATGAAGAAAGGTGGGTTAGGTTCCTGGATATCGAAAAACTTTAAAATAGAAAAAATCTGACAATCAATTACAGAAGAACTGATTAAACGCTACTACAAACAGAATTCACAATTAACATTCCAAAATGAAAAAATAAAATAATGTTTTAAACTTATTTCAAAGTTGAAAATGATTGGATATAGGATTTGCTTTTTTTTTTTGTTTCGTCACCTTTTTCGCTGTTCTAATACCCAAATAGGGGAGAGTTCCTGCTTCCATTCTCTCTTAAATTTCGAAGTTATTTCCATGTTTGTATCACATTCGAATGCCAGTTCCACCAGTGCTTGTTAATTAATTACAACGCCATCAACAGTTTTGACATTGAAGGTGCTCCAGGACGCAGTTTCGCTTCCGTTACTTCGTCATTACCGTCGAGGTTTTCTTCACTGATGATTTCCCGAAGCTTTTTTACAATGAGCTCATTATAATGAGAGTTGCACAGATCCTGAATGGCTTTTTTGTTCATTTGGGCAAAACCCTTACCTCCAATTTTACGCAATTTTTTAAAAATTATTTTTCAATTGTTATTCTATAAATGTGAATTGACATTTCATCTGTGAAATTTTTGAAGAAAGTTATACTTCGAGCTCCGAGGTCTGCCGAGTTCGTTTCGCAGATGATGATGATGATGATGATAAAGGAAATGAAAAGTGCTCGCTTTCAAAGAAAATGTAATTCGACCAAATGTCGAAGTCGCGAATGTTAAAACCGGTAGCATTTCACTAATCGCGAATGTTCGGAACTCGCGAATAACGAATCCGCGGATGTCGAGGGTTTACTGTATTACATTGATTTATTTCACAGAAAGACATTACTGTAACATTTATTTAGAAACTCGTGTTTGAAATACTCCGATTTGACATGAAAATATATCAAAAAATAAAACGAAATGTAAGAAATATTTAGTAATAAGTAAATTACTATAATTTTACATTATCTTTACTAATACTTTCCTACTAATATAAAAGATGTAAAATAAAAATGGTTTTAATTCATGCAGAAAGCCTTGCAAACCCTAAAGATATTGAATGCCGGTCTTCTGTACCTGTAAAAATATTTATTTACATGAAATTCCGTTACTTATTTCTTTTGACCCTTCTGAAACAATCATAATATGGAGTGGGCCGTTGGGATCTTAACACAACTTGTATCTAACGGGTTCACACCACTACCTGAAAGTCTAAGCTCATTTCTCAATCCAATAATTTCGCGTAACAGAAACCATCGCGCGAAGCGGATGTATCGCGTGGTGAGGCGTTCTATGCATGAAGGCAAGGCCAACACAGGTATTTTGTTACGCTCGGGCTGCCGGGGTCACAGATTAAAACGGCAGGTAAGAAGCGAGCCTCGCGCGAAGAAGTACGGGCCCACACGCCGTGTTACAATTCGCGCAATCTCGTTGAGGCAGGGGAAGGTACACCCGTCATTTGCGAATCGAACGACGACAAAACGTCTGTCCGTCTGTGAACAACGCTAGCGGGTAAATCGTTCAGCCCATTTTCTCCAAAATTAATATTCTCCAATCGTTCTGGCTGATGTAGCGGTCTCTTCAATTTGAAACCGATATTTTAATTTAGAGGTGGGGGACTTAACATGAAACACTTAGGACATTTTCCAAATTTAAAAAAAAATGGCTCCATCGTTTTTGATTAAATGTTTTTGTTAGATAGTGTGAAGAACATTTAAGAGAAAGGTGTAGGACTCATGGTCGTTGAAAATCTTGATTTTTCGAAAATTACAAGAGTTTAAACTTTTTTCGGAGTCCTCCTCTAACTAAAATATTAAATACAGATTTTTTTCCTTAGTAAACTCTGTTGCGTAAAGATAGATTTTGAAACAAGTTCATGTGCAATTTTTCGAAAATTTGAGTACTTTTCGCTTAATTTTGCGTGAAAATACGGCGAGAAAGTTCGTACTGCTTTAGCACCACTAGCTCATTAATGAAAACTGTTATTTAACCTTAACACGACCGGGTTCTGTAACGTAATCTAACTCGACGCGGTCTCACAGACCGCTTTCATATGTTTCTTTTTTTTTATTTCAAATGAGATCTTGAAATCATGTAAATGAAAATCTCAGTACTTTTTAAAATTGTAAATGCCAATGTTCACCTCTTTTTGAAAGGTCGGGAACATTGAATTTTCCCATGAAGCTGGTAATATGTGGGGCAACGCAAATGGGGTGCAAACTCTAAGAATCTGCGCTCCAATCTCGGCATGGAGAAAACAATTTTTTGCTGTTTGAAAACACTTTTGCATCTTTACGTAGTATTACAATGTTGCGAAGGCGTTATAGATAATTCGAGAAAGTATGTGATGTTGTGGAACTACTAGTTATCAATTACTCCCGTAATTTCACAGCACTAATTTTGGAGTTTTTTTTAATTTCTCGAATAATAAATAGTTTACCTGTTTCATTGAACATATTTAGTCTCCTTTTATTATGCGATTTTTAAAACTTTGCCCCTCAAGCCTCTTTGGACACGATGGAATATCACACGGTATTTCGCGTCTTTCTCGGTCTTGCCGCTAGATGTCGCGTGATCGCAAGCACTGCTTGATACGGTGAACCGAAGTTCAGGAATTACAGAATGTTCCTAAATCCACTTCTAGCTACATTTGGCTTCATTACTTCGACTATACGGTCATTTTCTGCACCCGGGCTGCGAGGCTTCTGTCGCATTTTGATTTATTTTTAGACAATACATTGTCTTTGTGGTTTTTCTTCCATACATGAAATTCAATATTAATTTAATAGTTTATAATATTTTTATGATGTATAATATTTCACGCTCAATATATTTCTTGCATTACGAGTTTCGTACTAATAAACATTTAGCTTCTAATGTTGTAAGCGTTTGATCACTTTTTGGACTTACTGTATTAGCGGGCTATGGCTCAACAGAACTCTGGAAGACCATTTGATACAATTTGTCGACAACATGCAAATTAAATCTTTCACATTGACGTATAAAAACGTGTAACTGGCAACTTCATATTATATTTTCCTTAGTATAAAAGCCTCAAATAAGAAATCAATTTGTACTTCTAAACAAGATCAGAATGAGAAGGCAAATAAAAAAAGCTAGCGCTGCCCGAGAGTTTGCGTCTTATGACGTTTTGATTGAATGATTGAATTTCGTGTTTCCGGACGCCTCAACTGCTAAGGTAATTAGTCCTGTAAGTGTAGTGCATTTTCATTACAGGAGATGGCAGTGATATTCCCCCAGTAGATGGCGAGAACTGTCACCGACCTCAACGTCAGCTTGAGGGGGGTTTGCCAACCACTGTAACCAGGGATCTGCCACTGTAAAACTCCGTTCCAGCCGGGACACTAAACTTTTGAAATTACATTTCTATTAGCATTTTTCTTTCATTTTCAATCGTTAATTAAACATTATTGTGACAACGTAACACTTGAATTTATTTTAAAACATTGTGTTAATGGCTTTTCAGTTTACTTTTCGGCGTGTTTCAGTGTAAAACCGAGTATTCCCATCCGAAAAAAGAATTAAATGGCTGATCCCCAGCAAACCAACAGTAAGCCGACGGCTGTGTCAAGTTTCGATCTTCAATAACAATTCTGACGGTATGTTAAAAATTAATACTAACAATAAATTTTCCACTTACATGGACTGCCTCTGCGTCCGTAGCGAAGCACCGTCTGCCGTGTCTAGAACCAGACTGCCGAAATCCGTCAGCGGTATGCGAAACCAGAGCGTTTTCAAGCGCACGCTATCAAGAGCAGATAGGGTGGGCTCCGCATGTGGCTGGTGGTGCTCAGCACTGCACCACATGGTAGAGGCACGCACTGACACAAGAAATCGTATCCTCCATCCACTGATGTTTCGGGAACCGCGATTCGACAGGAAAATCTAGAATTCTCTCTGCTCTGGGAATAGGACCACCAGTGTGTCCCTCAAGGTGAATCGACATCATAACTTGACGTCTCGTCCGACAGCCGGCACTTACCTCTTCCCAGTTGTTGAAATATGCACATATTAACACACAATAACGCTTTAGCAGTTGTTTTTTATAAATGTTACTCTCCCTAATATAATACCCTTGAACAAAACATTAATAAGGTACAAATTAGACCGCTTTTGGTTGTGATGGATGCAGTCACACATTACATCACTATAGAACTTTCCACTTTGGTAATAATTTTCTTCTTAGTCACCTGGCTGGAGTCCTGGAATCATTAGGCAATTTATGCACTGATCTCCGTAAATCTGCAAGTACGTTATACAGCAGTGTTGTCAAGGTCGATGACACGAGCGGAAGTCCGTGGCATGAGTGCTACGACGAAATCGCCCCTCCACGCAGATCATAACTCCACTGCGAGAGACAACGCCATCACTGTTGTAAATCGGCGAGGTAACTAATAGTTTCCTCTCCCGACGCTAGTGGCACAGAGAAGCTCGAGGCATGTCACGGTGCCGCGTGGCGTGCCACTGTCACCAGTAGGACACCTTGTCACTTCTGTTATATAGATTTAAGAACAGCAAATACTTGTCCTCGCTCAAATTTGAAAATAATCTTCGGATATCACCCCGCAATTTTGTCAGTCATGCATTTGTTTTGCACACGTGCGAGTTACCGACAGAGAGAACCGGACTGAATAGTTCTGATTAAAATACCTCGTCCATCTTTGTAGTTACTACCTTTCAATGGAAATTAGGGAGAGAGAGAAACCTAAATATTTCGAGAAACTTGATATGATTTACCTGCAATAATACGGTTAACATATCAGTTTCATGAAGTGATGACTTCAAATTTTTCCCCTTTGAAAAGTGGAATGTATTGAAGAGAGTTTTATTTCCCACTGTGCTGCGAAAAAAAAGAAACTACTGTTATAAACTACACAATTTTTCTTGAGATCTCATTTCAGCAACTACTTGAGGAGTGTGGTTTGTTTATTTCAATTTATATTAATACTATTATATCAAATGCAAAGCTCGTCTTTCCATGCAAATGGTTTCTTAAAAAAAGAAAAAATGCCTTCTTAAATATTTTCAGCAAGACTGATTGCTGTCATTTACTAATAATTCAACCAACGATGGTAAAGGTATTGTAATGATTCAGGGTCATTAAGGGAATGATAATAAGAATCCCAATGAGTTTTAGCATACGTTTAAAGAAAATTAGCTTGAACGGACTATAGTAATGCAGCAACAGTATACATGAACAGGATATAGAAAAAAACAGAAGAAAGCCGCGTTGCGCGGAAGTAATATCTTAGTTTATTAAAATGCGCACAAATAGAAATAATGGTTTAATAGATATTAATTTGAGAAGAATTTCAGTGTTGGTTTCATTAAAATTGAACCACGGGTTGCGCTGTTATAACAATTTTCAGTATGGAAGATGACTGCAGAACAGTTGACGTGAAGTGCTAAATACATGATATGGAAATCGGCATTTTTCGGCGTGATGGGGGTCGAAAATGCACATTTTGAATAAAAACCAGAGACATTGAGACCAAATGGGGAATTTTGAACATTGTGGCAGGATTATTTACTAAAAATAGTGGAAAATGGAAAAATGTATGGGTAACAATACTTGAACAATAATGGCGGCGGCCGGTGTTTCTTTTGAAGGAATGAAGATAGGAGGCAACGACAATGAAAAGAAAATGTAGATGGTTTTCGTGAGTCAGCTTTGGTGGGTGATACATGTGTTGCGTGAGAACATTTTTGAATAGAAAACTTTAAATCTTGACCAGACATGTTAGTAACTATTCGCAGAGTGAAAGTGCGATAAAAACAATATTGATTTGTTGCGTGGAAAACATTTCGAGTTTACGAATTTGGATTGTTTTAGTGAGTCAGCTTTGGTGGGAGACACATGTGGTGCGTGAAAACATTTTGGACTAGAAAACTTTAAATCTTAATAGGACATATTAGTAACTATTCGCAAGGCGAAAGTGCGACAGAAACAATATTAATCTTCTGCGTGGAAAACATTCGTGTTATAAATTTGGATTGTGAAAGATATAGCAATGAATGTTGAAATGGATAAAGCGCGAAGACACTGAATAGTTGCTCGCGAGCAGATCAGCGTCTACGGGAAGCGTGTGAAGACTCGACGCCCAGGAGGCATGGTGTGACTCCAAAACGTGAAGCAGACGGCAACGAACACGGGAAGTGCACTCAGTTTTTATTGTTTCCAGTACAAGGGTTGCACAAAACCAATAGAATCAGTAACAATTAGTAATGAACGCCTATAGTAGTACTCAAATGTTAAATTTTGCCGTAGAAAAATTAAAGATATTTCAAATGTTATACCTAATGTTTAAATAACAGGCAAATGTCATTGGTTAGGAGAGAATATAGAAATATTAAGATGAACTTGGAAAAGTACGTCCCTAGTTACTAGAGAAAGGAATTCCTAATAGAAAAAAACAAATAAAATGGTCATTTTTATTTATGTGCATTGAGTGTTAGTATTTTTTGTTGTGTTTTCAGGTTATTGCTGTTTCTGTGGGTAATGATTTTTTTGTGTAATGCATGTTGGTGAGGAGTTATTGGGTGTACCACTATACGTAGTTAAAGGTGTGTGTGTGTATATATATATATATATATATATATATATATATATATATATATTGTAATGATTTCATTATTCTTAGGAATACTCCAAAACAATTGTGGACAAAAGAATAAATATTTAGGATCTATAGTCTATGAAGTAAACAACGTGTATTAGAAATCGATGAACAAGACAAAAGAACAGCGCGCCGCGGAAGGTGTATTTCGATCATTCTGGAGAATTTTAAGGGGTTCAAGAAATTCGGAAAGAAATTTTGATTATCCAGTTAGTTGAAGAAGAATTGAATGAACGCTGTATTTTTTGTTTGAACGAGATCGGACGACGGGTTCTCTTAAAATTGTAATTTGAAAATGTATAGGAAAAGCCCAGTCGAACATGTCAAATGACATAACTTGAATTATCGAGATTTTGCGAAGAAATGCTAATTAAACAACGAGAGGCGGCGGGAATCGTCGTAATATGAATTAAGCAAAATTTATAAATGGTTTTGAGAATTATAAAATCATTGAACGTTCTAAATAAATAAATATTACAAACTAACAATACCAGAAAACAAGCGACGAATTACTGCTGGGGAATGTCGACAGAAAAATTAGCATTTTCGACGTGAAATAAATAGAAAACAACCGTTTTGACAAGAAAACCTTAACATTGGGGAAAAGCTGAAACGAATAAACACGAACACAAGTTAAAACCGGAAATATTGAACATTTTAAAAAATTTTGTGGAAACAACAATGAAAAAAAGCGAAATGGATTTCGCCGGCATTTTTCATAATCCGAGTTAACATGTTAAATCGACATGATTTTGACGGCACTTCGGTGTAGTCAGCGGTTGAGAGTACATAGTTTCCACGTTTGCCGTATTCGTGATTTTTAAACTTTTTCGGACTTAGACATTTTTCGGGCGGCGGAGAGAAAGTAAAGAATGAACATATAACTGTGCAGACGTTGTCAATGCAGTAACACTTCGAAGAAAGAAGAAGTACTATTTTTTGTAGTGAATTTGTGACGCAAGGTGGTTGGACAATTTTTTGGAATTCCTGGGGAGAAAATATTTGAAGAGAACCGGCCCGTGCACGAGTGGAGCGTGCGTGGACATTCGATGCGTGCGAGTGGGCGCGCATAGGACCATCGAACCGGCAACGGCGCTGTTTTCGACGAGGCAGGAAAAGGGAAGTGATGCATTCACGAAATAATCAAATAAATCAGATCTGAACTTGCGCATATTAAAGACTTAAATAAACATTCATGAGACTCTTGAAATTTTACGAAATTTTCAAGCGGAATTAGTGTAATACAATAATTTGTAAGCTAGGATTTAGTAATTGTTAGTTTTCATTTTCATTGTTGCCTTGAAGTACGTACGTACAGAGTTTTGGTAATAATATTGAGTTGTCTTAAAGAAAGGAATTCCTAAATATCAGTAAACTGCTAAACGACCAATTAATGGCCATTTGAATTGTAATTAATTGTAATTCATGTAATTGGGCAATGTCATTTTAAAGAAACCCATAACAATATTGTCAAGCGGACGTAGATGTTCACGCGCCGTGCATTGTTGACGAAGGAAATAGAAAAAAGGAAT
The DNA here is from genome assembly GCA_031308135.1 of Acheta domesticus. Lineage (NCBI taxonomy): Eukaryota > Metazoa > Arthropoda > Insecta > Orthoptera > Gryllidae > Acheta > Acheta domesticus. The sequence goes on along the minus strand of JAHLJT010000631.1, from coordinate 23,394,675 downwards.
TAAAATTCTTGCTTTCTTGTTTGAAAATATATGTTTTTTATTTCAGTATTTAGTAGCCCTGTGCACGCTGCGCTGTTAAACGTTGTTTACAGGTAATTCCCGTACGGGGCCGTCCACGACCTACGACCCAAATAAATTTTATGTAACACCATTAGATAATAATATTGACAAATTGAATAGCGGTAAGAGAGGTATAGTTGCATTGGCTCCAGAGTAAAGAGCAATTAGGAGAAAGGGGAAACTAATAAACTAGGGAAGTAGAGAGGGTAGAGACCCCGTTGCAATATATATATATATATATATATATATATATATATATATATATATATATATATATATGTTTAATAAATGAAACGTCGGGAGGCAAGACTGCCAACCGAGTTTGTGCTCTCTCACACAAATGTGTTTTATTGTTTTGTAGTTAGGAACCTGGCTGTCCTGCAAAGTTGAATTATAGTTATGGGTTTTCCGTATGGAACCGGCCACGACCCGCTTGATATAAATTTTCTGTAACATATTTTGGGGCATATTGTAAGAGGGAAAAGTTGGTTACAGTGGCACCACAACGTGTGGCCAGGTTAATAAGATCGAACGTGAGAGAGGGTAGATTTGTTACAGTATGGATTCCAGAACTTCAGAAAACTTGCACAAATAATACATCCAATAAGTGGTTAACAACGGTTTTGAATTTCCACATCCATGATAGCAAAATATAATGTGAAAGTCCCATATATTTAGTTCTTAGAAAATAGGTCCACATCTGCAAGGTGAATATAAAGCTTGTAAAATAACAACCACATAAACATTTATTACTTTATATGCAGTATTTGAATTTTTCATTCATGAATGAAGGTGCAATTCTTTGTGTCTGTCCATTTTATACTGTTCTTTTTATCTTCTGTACTATATTATTATATTATTTTGCCAACATTTTTGCAAATCTAGCAGATGAAACGTCTGAACTATGTTCATATCCTTTGTTTGACTTGCTGAATCAAAATTAAAATTTCTAATATTACATAACATGCAAGTGGTATTATTGTGACTACATATATTTTTCTTTCAGCAGTGTAAAATATTATTTAAAGACAACCATTTATTTAATTATTTAATTTAAATTAACCAGAATTCACTGTGTGCAATTTTGAAGACTAAAAGATAACTTTAAGGTTTATTTAAATGGCACTAAAATTCTTATGTTAAACTGATTCAAATTAAATATAATTTCACAAAACACTGATGGCACATTTCATACATGTTTTTATTAGCAACGTATACAAAAATTTGATTCATTGATTCATGAAGTATCTAATCACACAAGATCTCTAGGACAAAAAAGTTGGTAGAGAAATCTCTTCACATCATATACACTGTACTGGACAGAACTGTAGATTTCTTCTGTCCTATAAAAGTCAAGTCATTTCAGTTAAGTTTCACAGGCAATGTCTGTTTTTCTATAACTAAAATATTATTTAATAATTGGAAGAAAATGAAAGAATAGCCATACGAAACCTGGATGCCAAATAATTTAGTAGGTACAAAATTTGAAATCAAGCGAAAATTTTCATTTAAAAAATAAATTATAATGCTTAACCATCTAATCCTTCTTAATTGTTTTTTCCTTTTTCAGTAAGAAAAAGGAATACATCAATATAAGGGGAAAGTCTCAGTTCTTCCATAATTCCACTGCAATGCATCGGAAGGGGGGGGGGGTATAAGGGATCCATACTCACCCTTAATCCAACACTTATGTTGTCTCTGTAGCTTCGTTGACCGGGAGGTCCTAGGGCTCGAGACCCAACAGTGTTTCGACAATAAATAGACGGCTGGATCAAATTCAACTACTGTCTGATGGAGAATTCGAGCGGCTGTCTTCTCTGATCGGTAGTTTTCTATGGCATCTCCAATCAGCACCAGGCGAATGCCTGAGCAGTGCCCTAATAAACAGGACATGGACCGCGCGCAATTTTCCCTTGCTTATCCTTGTCCCCTCCTCCCGAATAACACACCAGTGGCGATTCGTGCTTTGGTTGAACGGTTGGACTACCTCCTTATAATCAAAAAAGAAAAATATTTACAATACTATATCAGCATATCCCAGCAGACGGTGACTTACTCTCTCTCCTCCTTCTCTCTTTTCCCCTCTTTTTCTCTCTCTCCATTGTTTCCTTTCTTGTTCTCTCTCTTTTCCCCTCTCTTTTGTTCTCTCTCTTACCTCTCATCTCTCTTGCAGACCCCGGCAGATGTTCTGCTCTCTCTTCCCCCTTTCTTTCCCCCCTCTCTTATTCCCTCAGTCCTCTCTCTTTTGTTCGTTCTTTCTTTTTCCCTCTGTCTCTTCACTCTTCATCCCGCGACGCTCGCTCCTCCTGTCGTCGACCTCGCCCCGCGTCACACGGCAACGCCCAGCAACAATGAAACCCAGGTGGATTGGGAATTGTGTTTAACTGATGCGTCATCTTGTGCTGCAGCGCCATCTAGTGGAATTACAACAAAATGAACAACTTTGTCCATGAATTTATTATTGTAGATGTGTCATCTTTCATGGAGATCGGTCTCACGGAGTCGGAGTTCATCGATCTGGAACATATCAACATCCATTTTTATACAGTACTAGAAGACGATGTCCTGTTCTCTCTTTCCCCACTCTCTTATTTTCCCTCATTCCTTCTCCCTCACTTTTACACTCTCTTTTGTATTTCCCCTCCTTTTCCCTCTCTTTTTTCATCTCACTTTCTCTCTCTTTTATCCCACTCTCATCTCCCTATTTTTCCTCTCTTCCCTCGCTCTTTTTTCTTCCCTCTCTTTTCCCTCTATTTTTCCCTACTCTCACTCTTTTCGCCTCTCTTTCCGCCTTCCTTGATCAATTTCCCCTCTTTTTCCTTACCCCTTCACTTTTTCCCTCCCTTCCCCCTTTTACCCCTTCCCTTTTCCTTTCTCTTCTTCCCTTTTCTCTTCCCCTCTCTATTTTCCTCTTCTCTCTTTTTCCCTGTCTTTTCCCCTCTCTCCCTCTGTCCCCCTCCCTTTTTCGTTTTCTCTATTCTCCCTTTGTCCTTTTTCATCTCTCTTTTCGTATCTGCCCCCTCTCCTTTTCCCTTTCTCTCTCCTCTCTCTCTTTTCCCAATATTCCCTCTCATTTCGCCTCGTCCCTCTATATCTTTCCTCTTTCCCTCACCGCCTCTTTTCCTCTCTTTCTCTCTCTTTCTTCTCCGCTCTCTTTTCCCCCTCTTTGTCCATTTCTCTTTCTTCCCCGCCCTCCCTCTTTGGCTCTCTCCCTTTTTCCTTCTCTCTCTTTTCCGTCTCCTTTTCCCTCTCTCTCTCTCCTCTCATCTCTTCCATCTCGCGCCGTCCGCTCCTCCTGTCCTCCTCGGCCTCCCGTCGCGTCACACGGCAGTACCCAACAACAAGGAAGCCCAAATGAATTGACAATTGCATTAAATTGAAGAGCCATCTAGAGGAAAATGCACAGCATAAAAACCTCCGTGAAAAAATTCGTAGATGCAAACGTAAGCTTCCGCGGCTCGAGTCCACGACTTCTTGGCTGTCCGGGTGACGTCCGGGCGGCATCACCCGGACAGCCAAGAAGTCAAAAACAAGTCGATGTCACATGATGTCTGAGTTCATCGATCTGGTGCATTCCAACATCCATTTATATTAGTACAACACCATTAGGAATGCACATTTTCCATTAAATAGCATTCAATATTCAAGATATTGCAGCAATATCGATGTCTGTATATGAAATGACAGAGCGCGCGTCATGCGCCCTCTCTGGCGTCTCGTGCCCTCCTAGGCAGTGCACATGTCACGCTCTTAAGTTCTACTGCGTGTTCTTTTTAGGCATGCATGGCTAGGTTTTATCACAGAACCTCCGTAGTTTCCGCACCGCAACGAGCCACTGGCTTGTAGCGCAAAGCACCGGAGAGCAAAAGTTGGGGGTCAGGCCGCAGAGCGCGGCGAGCCAGGGGAATGTAGTGCTCCGTCCTATGCAGACCTATACCTAATGTGTGTATAATCTGTGTTACTTGGAGCCACTAATGGGAAAAACCCTAACGAAACACGTGTATGGCTAAATTCACACATTAAAAGTTTTTTAGCCTACTATTTAATTGTGGTTGATACCTCTTTATCCTTGAAAGTTTATAATTTACAGGAATTGCTTAATTTTTATTAATTATTCAGAAATTGGGAAATAACGTTTCCGAGATTCGATGGAGTTGCAACCCCCAATTTGTTGGGGCACCAGTCGCCACTAACACACACACACTTACATTTACGACACTACTTCAAATGGAAGGCCAGCCGGGATATATTGGAAGACCGGTCGGGCGCTGTGAGGATTTCCCGGTTGAAACGGTTACCCGGTAGAGTAAATACCTGGAGAGGAATAAACCTGAGAGCCGACAGATAGGTCGGATCTCATATTCTAGCAGAGGAGGGACACCGCTACCTCCTGGTGCACAGCATGCACTTATAGGACAAGTTATCTATGTAGGGCGTCCGGAAACAACAAATAGTCATCGAACTTTGTGATTGAACTCAATTTATTAGAAACAAATGCCACAGATTGATCGGATCACGTTCCAAAGGAATATTCCCAATGAGCTCGAGCGGGCAGGATTTCATAAATAATTCTGGATTTTGCCGATACACTTCTCGACGAGATGCAGGAAGCGGGACACGACAATATCAGGTTTCGATCGGGCTTTATGAAACATGAGCAAACGCATGGTTGCGATTACACAATTTGCTTGTGAGGGCCGACGAAAATCCGCATATTGCACGTAATGCAGCTCTTCAAGAGGGATTTCCTGTAAATGTGTCTGTTGGCATTGTGGATGAGTTAATCCGCGGTCCTGGTTTCTTATCCGAGCGTTTATGCTACCGAAGTCGAGAATCGCGATGACTAGGGGGCATTTTAATGAAATATAATTTTTTACTTTCCCGTATACGTACGAGTATACGGAATAATATATGTAGTATAGGAAAAGTTATGTAATGCTGCGCGAAAAAAACGGCGAATTTTCGGCAGAAAAAAATTAGTTGCAAAAACAAGATTTTCTAAAAAAGCGGCTCAATTTTTTTTTCTTTAAACTTTTGGTAAGGATAGTGCCTAATGTAATCTATGAGATGACATAAACGCCATATTGCTGTATTCTTTTGTTTTTTCAAAAATTACAAAATTATATTTTTTACTCGTCTCTCACGTCGTTAATATTTACACTAGCGATGATTTTTTCACATTATTATATTTATATGTGCCTTAAATAGTCAAGTCAAGTTTCTCGAAAACTCAACTGTTTTCTGTAAAAACTAGCTCAAAATTCTGCATTTTCACAAACGCTCAAACGCCACTTGCTCAAAAATGGCTACAAATTTTTTCTTCAAACTTTTTGAACGGATAGTGCAAATTGCACTCTTTAATATGCCGCAATGTTCATTTTGTTTTGTTGGTTTGTTTTTGTTGTTGTTTTTTTTGCAAAAATTACACAAATGTAATTTTTTTGGAAGATCTCTCACGCCATTACTATGCACATTTCCAGCAATTTGTAAACACTACTGTATTTGTGAGTCTAGGTACTTAAAATAACTTCCAATAAAGTTTTCGAAAACTCAAAAAGTTTCTGTGAAAAACAGCTTCGAATTTCGCATTTTTAGCAGCGGTTAAACCCAATTTTCTTCAAAACGGCTCCAAATCCTTCAAAGAAAATAGCTGTTTAGGATGAGGTTTTCTGTTCTTTAATATTCTAATATTAATATTTTCGTTCTACCATTAGGAAACTGAACTAATGGTGCTACAGAATGGCACCGACTTTTCCGTATTAGTATTCTATTTCCTTGGGTCTTCGCTAGCTATTCCGAATTGCCACATACTCTTTCTTGCCAGCTGCCATCTATCACCGCCAAAAGTACATTTTTTTGTCATTTTCTTAAAGTTTTCGGTTTCCTATTAGTAGAACGAAAATATTAATTTTAGAATATTAAAGAACACAAAAACCTAGCCGTAAATGGCAATTTTCTTTTAAAAATTATGTGCCATTTTAAAGAAAATTGCGTTTTAGCGCTACTAAAAATGCGAAATTTGAAGCTCATTTTCACAGAAAATTTTTGAGTTTTCAAAATACTTTATTGAAGTTATTTGAAGCACTTATACGGGAAAGTAAAAATTAAGAAACTTTAAAAAAATGTAGTTTGGGCGGCGATAGATTGTAACTAGCAAGAGTATGTCTCAAGTCCGAAAAGCTAGACGAGACCAAAGGAAATAGAAAGCTAATACGGGAAAGTCTGTGTCATTCTGTAGCACCACCAGTTGCTTTCCTGTATACATACTGAAACGGTTCGGTTTCTAATTAATTATTAAAAACTATTGAAACAGTTTTATCAAATCCCAGATATATCTCTATTATTGACACGTTCGGCTTCTCTCATGGGTTCGAATATGCAAGGGGCACAATTCGGCTTACGTCATCGTTCAACCACAATCTGCCTCCTGTAGACTTGCTTCCATACGGAAAACGACAAAACCTGAAAGTGTTTTTTTTTAATGATGGATTGCAGATTAATAGCCAGATTGCACAATAATAACCAAGTTTGTTTTTTGTGCTTCCTTTAGCACTAGAACAGTTTAAATTTATTATAATTAAAGATTTCTTTTGATTCGAAACAACATTCTTTGAAAATTAACTTTGGTCATGACCATGAGAAATAAAATAATTGTTCGTACGAACGTTAACCTGAGCTCTCTTCCCGTTGTATCGTTGGATGCTCCGCTCGAACGCCGCGTATCTCCACACCATCACCTTCGACCCACTGGTTACCAGCTCCAGTCTTGATGCCTTCTATCTTGTATCTTCCGGCACGCTACGAAGTCACTCCCATTCACATACTGTACTAGCCTCCCATATCACCATCAGCATGTGTTCGGCAAAATAATTACAAGTTCATTTAACCTGGTGCTTCACCTTCGTCACTGGTGAAAACTAATTAAAGTTGACAATTTTCTTAAAAGTTCCTCCCAATCGGTAACAAAATACTCCGAGTCAATGCGCGGTTTCACCAAAATGTTTCTATCATCCACTTTCACTCGCGGAAGAAAAAAGTTAAAGTCTCGAACTGTATCTCCAGAATTTTTATAAGACTCTACTTTCGATCACACAAAAATCTACTAAGTCTGAACTCGGACACGCACCCCCTAATTCAGAAATGATCCTCTCGCTATGAAACCTGAGCTCCAACTAACTAATTTTCTCGTTCTTCAATCCAGGAAAACTCGTATTTACTGTTGTACAAAATTCTGTTTTACATTCCCTACCCACGGATTCTTATTATGTATTCATTCCTCTAACAAAGGTGCACCCTTGGGCGAAATTTCCACTCTTACACACGCATCCTTCGACTGATTCTACACCACATCCACGGGCCCATGAAATTGTTTACCTCTGTTACTAAGGTGCCTAATCTAAATTAAATTAGCATTAAAGCCTTAAATTATTCAATATCGAATGCCCTCCCGCATTTGGTATATCACAATACGTATTATACGGAGTAATATACGTAGTATAGGGAAAGTAATAGAATGCTGCGCGAGAAAACGGCAAATTTTCGACAGGGAAAAATTCATTGCCGGGCCCTGACAACGAAAAAGTGGATAAAACCAGTTGCTATTTCAAAAATCCCTAACACGTGGTATAGCCAGAATTCCTGTTTTTTAAGTCCTTGATACCAAAAAACCAACTAAAAGGAAAACGTCCGTCTGTCTGTCCAACCGTCTGTCCGTCTGTGAACATCACTAGTAGCCTCAACCACTAGTAGGATTTTTTCCAAATTGAAGAAACCCCCGTCCATCTGGCTCTAGTCGAAGGTTTGAGATTTTGAAGAACTTTCTTCAAAATTTGCGGGTACTTAACATGAAGCCTCCCGGACATTTTCAAAATTTTCTCAAAAACGGCTCCAAATTTTTTCTTTAAATTGTTGTAAGAATAAAGTAAAATACACTTATTAAGGTGGCATAGGTCCAATTGTCACGGTTCTGAATTTTCGAGGCATCTTCCTACAACTACAAAATTGAGGATAGAGATTTTTCCTTCCAATAAAATGTGTTCTTCATACTGAGTTTACTCTTTAAGGACCTGTACAATTTTTGAAAATGTTAGTAGTTTTCGCGCAATATTGCGTGCAACATGTGCAATTTTAAAAAATTACGAAAACAAGATTTTTTCATAAACGGCCCCAAATTTTTTTCTTTAAACTTTTGGTAGGGATAGTTCCTAATGTGTTTTATGAGTTGACCTACACGTCATGTTGCTCTATTCTTTTGTTTTTTTCAAAAATTACAATTTTTTTAATTTGTATACCACGTCGTTAATCTTTAGATTAGCGGCGATTTGTTCACATTATTATATTTACGAGTACATGTGCTTTAAATAATGTCACACAAAGTGTCTCAAGAACTCAACCATTTTCTATGAAAACTAGCTCTAAATTCCGCGTTTTCAGAAACGCTCAAATGCCATTTTCTCAAAAATGGCTCCAAATTTTTTCTTCAAGCTTTTCGAATGGATAGTGCTAATTACTTTCTATAATTTGACATTGAGTTCAGTTTGGGGTATTTTTGGATTTTTGCAAATATTGCACAAATGTATTTTTTAAGGTCTCGTTAATATGCACATTTCCAGCAATTTTTAAACGCTATTGTATTTGTAAGTTAAAATGCTTCAAATGACTTCAAATTAAGTTTTTCGAAAACTCATAAATTTGCTGTAAAAAAAGAGCTTCAAATTTCGCATTTTTAGTAGCGCTTAAACGCTATTTTCTTAAAAACGGCTCCAAAATTTTCGAAGAAAATTGTCATTTACGTGGAGATTTTAGTGTTCTTTTATGTTCAAAAATTAATATTTTGTTCTACCACTAGAAAAGCAAAAAATTAAGAAAATGCCAAAAAAATGTGCAGCGATAGATGGTAGGTGGCAAGAATATGTGGCAAGTATAAATATCTAGCCGAGACCCAAATCTGTGTCATTCTGTAGCACCACTAGTTTCTTTTCCCTTTAGAACAATGCCGTTTAGTGTAGAAATTAATATTATGCTATGACAAAATGAAATTACCCATTTTTATATGGCGTCGGGTTTTTTTTTTGCATTTTTCGTCGATTTCGACTAATAAGTCACTTTTTACTTTTTCCCGTAAATTTTAATGCATTTTCGCTGATTTCATCGATTTATGATCATTTAACGAAACTTGCTTCAGATAATATTTACGAGATGCAACAAATGTTCCACAGAATTCCTGAGTAGCCTACCCGATTTATTTGCTCAGAAATTGTAACGTCAACCGTTGTGTAACCTAAGGTTCCTTTGACGCCTATCAGCGCTATTGTAGGTTCAGCCGATTTCAGCCGATTTTAAGATAGAGATTTCCTGGTAAAAAACAGTTAAAACCGAAAGTTTGCAAACTGAGTTCAATAGAATGAACAAAAGAAGCCTCTATTACATCAGGAACGTATCGAACAGCGTTGTACGTAGTACGTGTAGATGTCCTCCAATTCTCAGTCTGACTTCATCTCTTTCCCCACACGTCATATACAGTTTTTACTGTTTTTTGACAAATAAATAAAGAAAATGTGCGCAGATCCCAAACTTACGACTTTTGCAAAACATTATAAATTCCAACTTTGTTTTCGAAATGGAGAAACTTGAATTATTTGCTGATATTGTTTGGGGTTTCTTGAATAATATTTGAAATAACATGAAGGTTTTTTCCACTACAGAGTAAGGCGATGACGTCCGCAAAGAGTAATATTTCCACATGTTCTTCGACTAACACTATGAATAAGACTCACTTAATTTGTGCTGTACGGACTTTGCACTTATGATTGATCCTTCTCGGAAACCATTAGTCATCTCAATTGGCTGTGACGATTTCTCTTCAGTTCTGACTTTCAGATACCTGAGTTTTAGAAAAATAAATAAGAAATCTACGATATTCCCTTTTATTTGCATATATGTGAGAATTGATATTAACATGCCTTTATACACCATATCATATGCTTTCTCAATGTCCAACGAGACGGCAATCACATATTGGTTCATAACTAATGCGTCACAAATTTCCGTGTCTCTTTTTACTAAGTGGTCGTTGGTTGATCTAAATGGTCAAAAGGCACTTTGGTGGGATGAGATCAGGTTTTTATTTTCTAAATTCCATTTCAAGCGGCGACAATGTTGTTATAAAGTGACCACAAATAAATTAATTAATTTAAATTTGAAAAATAGAGAGAAACTTAAGATATCTCTGTGTCAAATTATCTCACGATCTTTTCTCAGGTTAATAATGAAAATACAGTAAACTCTGGATTATCCGTGAACCTCTCCTATTCTTTTTTAACAATACTATATACAATAATTACAAGTTCGAATAAGCTTCACTTACAAAGAAAGAAAGTGTTTTGACACGAAAAAAAAGTTAACCGATTATTTTGTTAAATAATAAAAAAATAAGTTAGTAGTTCATAAAATTATTGTTTATCATGTATATAACTGTATGTTTAACCGTGTTATTGCAAATGAAAGGCATTTTTATGTTGATTTGCTGCCTTTAACGGATTGTTCGCAGAATTGGCTTATCCGCGATTTCTGCGCCACCCACTTCTGCAGATAATCCAGAGTTTACTTACAATGTTCCAAATTCTGTGTATGTACAAAATCACCGCGAAGCAAATATTACGTAAATGTAGCAATCAAAAATAAAATGCACGTGAATCGTTTTGTTGGTTATTAATACGATATTATAATCACATCAGATACTATTACGATTATTATTTGCAATAAAATTATTTTACAAATCAATTCGCACGACAGAATGCAACTAAGATTACTGAAATAAATAAATTATGGAAGGTGTTTTTAAAACTAGATTTAACAAATTGAAAAATACATGTTTAATGTCTACATTTTCTTAGCCTAGAAATTATCAAAGGCCCTTATGTTCATTCTCTTTACATAAGTCTGAAGGAGCCTATAAAACTTACATGAATACAACTAACCTTCCCCTCTCCTATTTCAGTCATTTCCAGCATCCTCTAATAGCAGTGTATTAGAATCCTCTTCCAGTACGATTCTTTTCTGTTACTGCATGCAGATGTGTGTTTATCTTCCACCTCATTGTAACACGCACACGGCACCAGAAGAGCTGCTGGCAAGTCAAGCTTGTTAGCTGCATTGTAGCTCTGACGGAAGATATCAATTTGAATCCCAAGAGAACTTATAATTATATAATTACAATTTCAGTATAATAAGTGTAAAACATTAAATTTACGATTTTTCTGCAGAGTGTAATGAATGGAAGTCCCCAAAAGATGTCTACAACGCAGTTCTTGAATCACAAATTCCTCTCGGTTTATCTCAAACATTATCCCTTTTCTAAAGCGATTATCTCAAAAACTTTTTTTCAAATTAGATTCACTTTATACCAGTATCTCTGATACATGGTTCTTGTTATTTATTTTTATTCTACTGAAACTATTATGCTTATAAGATATCACCAAAAAAAGAGAACATCATTAAATAATTTTAAGTTCAGTTGTCTCTAATTACGTCAAATTATTTATTCTATTTTACGTCAAAAACAGTTAATAACTGTGTGTGACGTGCTACAGGGAGAAGTGAATTTTGTGCACGTTCTCATAATTCTATGATCCCTATACTAAAGCATATACTAGTTGAATTTTGAATACAGAAAGAAATTAGTGTTTTCTGCCAAGATTTTGAACTCGCTCCGTTGTAATAAAATCAATGTTGAGTGGAAATCAGCTATAGATTGGTCTCTTATCCCTCATCATGTACTTTGTGAAAGAACTTCCAGCCGCGACAAGGAGAACGATAATTTGATTAACTATATTTCTCATTGAATTCTAGAAAACATGCACAGATAATGAAGTTACATCTATGTTCAGAAGCAAAACAAGAGACCGTCTCAGCATTTACTCCGAGGATCAGGGAAACGGGACAAAAAACGTGATCGAGATGTGGGTCATTGGCCCAGAAGCTGAGGTACAATACTTGTTAGATTGTTTAGAATTATACAGTCCAAATGGTAAATAATACATTAAATAGAATTGTTAAAATTAAAATTTATTTTCTGGTTGATGCTCGGTAGAGTCCCTAATTGTATAGTAAAGTTATGCAGCAGAAATGATTTTACTTGGGACTTAGACTTTTGTATCGAAATAAATCCTTGAATGTCATCTGGCAAAGTGAGCTAAAATAATGAATATGTGTTATAAGTGAATATTTTGTAGTGAGCTCTTGGTACTGTCACCTGATGAATATGCTTACTACGTCTAGTGTTATAGGCATCGGCGTTGGCTGAAAATATATTCCCGCCCTTAGGTAAGTCATTTTTGACAAAAACCACTGATTCACTAATCAAGAAACAAGGTAACGTTGAAATCCCCACATTAATAAAAAGAGGCTTATAAGAATGACGTGGGTGGGATTCGCTTATTATTCGTACAATTTCTTTTTTGTAATCTGAAAGTCTGGGAGCTATAAGATACGTTTCCCCAGAATATTATGCCATATCTCAGGCGGGAATGATCATTAGTGAAATACACACAATGAGCAGTAAGAAGGCTGATTGAATTTGAAAGAATCCTGAACGCAGAGCATAATGAACTTCCATTTGAAGTTTGACTGAATTGAGAGTCTAAATAATTTTGTTACCTTAACATCAGTAAATGGCACACTGTTTCATTTTCAATGGAGTACAGAATTATTTATTTGAAATGGAAAATTGCTTTGAAACCGTTTTATTTTCATTTACTATTAATTTGTTATTACGGAACCAATTTAAAACACCTGATATTGCAGAGATGGCCAACTTTTCTGTATACAAGATCTACTTTTTATCTTAAAAGTGTGTCGCGATCGACTTGTCATAGATGTAGTCTAAGGGGGAAAAAGAGGTGTAAAATGCATACTGTTTGTACACTGTGTTTCAGTATAAGGTGCATTCCAGCGAGATATGGGGAAATAAGTAATATATGTTCAAAATATTTTTTTATTTATTAAATCACTTATCAAATTTTCGAGATGTAGGATCATGAAGAAAATAAATTTCCAGGCCCAACTTTTGATAGCAGCATTCTGTACACGCGGTACCTAAAAAATTCGATTTTCCGACACTTTTTCATGATAGATTTTTACCAACTTAAAATGCAATTTAATTTTTTATCAACTGCACTGTACAAGTTGTACTATTTGTTCGCAAATATGAAAAAGTTGTTATAAAAATGCACAATAAGGCTGATAACTTGATTTCAATACTTCACTTTTGAGGAGTTTTTGTTTTTTGGGGGGCCAAGAAAATGTGTCATAAAAGAATAATATGACATACTTTTTTGCTAATCTGTCAATAGCTCGCTGAGTACGCCATATTGTTATTTCTAATATATTTGTAATACTGTCCCTTATTTTACTCTCAGTGTAATGATTAGGGCCCGGATAATTATGTAATTACGTATTTCCAGGGGTTAACTCTATCAAGTCAAAACCACGATATATTTACGTTTCATGTCGATTAGGGCCTAAAACCGATGACTTTTCAGTACATATTTTGACCGTATGGTCAAAAGACCATCATTACGCAAATAACGACATTCAAAATTTGCGCGTGGACAACGAATCGATCGCGGGGAAAGTCAACCGGGTCGGTGAACGAACGCACTGAACGACGGATTTGATCGAACGGCGTCGAGCGGAAGGTCAGTTGGGAGAACGGTCGTGAGGCAAGGACGAGAGATGGCAACGAAAAAGTAATGCGGAGACGATATGATAGAAATCGGCGGTGATCGAGCCAAGATGGACAATAGGAATGAAAAGTATTACGAGTTAGGTGAGGAAAGTGACTGATGATTATCATAAGTGTAATCGAAGAAACATAATAACAGAAATTAGTGAGGGAAGTGCAAAACTACGTGGACACGTGGGTGATACGGCGATCGTGGCATGGTGAAGTGGAAATTATAACATTGATGGTGATAAGAACGATTTCGGATGGTCTAGAGCGGTGGAGAAGATACAAAGAAAGAATAATTTTGTCTCGGAAAGGGACTAAGACATTTGAGAAGAGAAATCACGCATCTAGTAATCACCAACCAGTCGGTGCGGTTACGCGTGCGCGGTACAGTAGTGTAGAGTTCTACGATCAGAAACCGCAATTCCAATATTTGGGAAAAGGAGTTGGCGGCGAGACAGCGCCGGCGTGGGATTACGGACCGTTGGTGAACACGTGCACAGACGCAGAGCAACGGCGGGTGCCAAGGTCATCTTACGGTAGCGGACATCGGAAAACGAGACGTCGCGTGTGGCGGCGAGCGGGAGACAGCAACAACGGAGTACACCAGATAGGTTAACGAGAGTTACAAGTAAATATGGGGGGGGATGTGGTGTCCGCGGATTCAGGATGCTCATTAGAGTAATATAAGGAAAATTAACATTGTCTGTGATAAGAGTGTACGATATGTGATTACAGAGAGAGGGAATGGAGACGTAATGTTGTTGGGTAATTTATTAGTGTATGATGTATTGATTACGCTATATGATTAATCGGTTGTGCCGGGAGCTCCCGTTGATTCATAACCTGGATGATAGTATAAAAAGGAATAAGGAATGTATGATAATGAGAAACAACCAGATAAATATCATGTAAATTGGTTAATTAGCTGTTCATTGATGATCAGTAATAATTCAAGTGTAATGTCAATTGTGTCATTTTTAATAAATCCTGTTTTTGTTTTACTAACAGATGAATCAAATTCAGACATGCTTATCAATAGCATCCCCCTAAAAGAATTCCTTGACCCTAACAAACAAACAAAAATTATGATATGTGTATCCCTGACAACTTATCAAGGTAAGTACGGTCACAATATATTTACATATTTTACCCGAAAGAAGTACATATATTTTCATATTTTTACATATTTTACCCGAAAGTTCATATATTTACATATTTTACACAAAAGTACATATTTTGAAATATTTCTTAATATTTCCGTTTTTCTGCATTCTCTTTGTACAATTTTTTCCTTTATCCTACATGTTTTTTGGTAAGGAATCTTCCAGACAAAAAATTCAGTATGTTCAAACAATTTTTTTGCAGCCTCCTCTCTAAATTGGCGCTATTGTATCGCGTAAAAATGTTGATATTGTAGCACGCAGGCAAGGCGTTGTTGCATTTCAAAGCTTCCAGTGTCTAGGTTTCAGCTCGAGTATAACAGAGAAAAAACACTGCTCGGAAAGGAAGTTAGTGTATGAAAATGATGTCTAGCAAACTCGCGCCCACAACGCATTTTCCACAGCTCTCCCTTGACCTTAATACCCTTCACCAAATATTACACGCACCAACGCAGCTCAGAAAGCGCCATTGACAGTTTTCTTTCTCCGTTTGTTGCACTGGAGCTTAAACTCTTGTTTGTAAAGTATCTCTGAAGTGAAAACCTAAAGTAAAATCATGATGTGGCACTGCATCTTTTGGATAAGAAATGGAAAGAAAATAATTCACGGCGATTGGCTTAAACCTTGTGTTAACGGAGACTGGGAATTTGTCACAAGCAAAGTTTGATTTATCTTTTCAGAGAAGTCTAGCAATAGCGTCTTGGGTACGAACATAATTAAAGAAAACGGAATTCGTGCTAAGAGCCAATTGATTATATATCAACCAGCATTGTTTTTATTCCCTAATCTTTGAATAGCATTGAACAGTGACATGTTGGGACAATTTAAATATACACAAGTAACTTCGTGCGCTGTGGAACACTTAGTCAGCACAAGGCCCTCGAACAGCTAATAGGAACAATTTCATTCCTATATAGTATTTGAGTAAACTCGTGTGCATGCTTGCGGATGGGCCGTTCCGTCTCTCACGGGGAGACCACTTCCCATACACCAATCCAGACAAACGATGGGTCATTCAATGCGTCTCGGCCTCCTGATGAGGAACTGATGATTTGTTTCCAAATATGGCCATAAAATTCTAAGAAATTTCCAAAAACGTGTTTTTTTGTGTTTTATCGCTGTGACCTTGGTGAGTATGCCGGGAACTAAATCAGCACCACTTAATTAGATGTAGGTGGCGTTGATTAAACTCCAGTACCAATACCGACGAAGAGAAAGAGACGAGAACGACGACGAAGGAGATGACGACGAAGAAGGAGACAAGATGAAGACGACGAAGAAAGAAAAAAAAACTAAAACAACCGAAGGTAGTTTAAAGCGTCGGCGGCGTCACATTCAGCTACTTTCTAAGTATTTGAAACAAATATTTGTTTCTCATCGTTAGGGAGATCATTGTAAATAACAGAATTATGAGTAGTATTATATTTTAATTTTGTTATTTACGAGTATATTAAGAAAGCGATCTTTAGATTATTTCACATTCTTAGAAAATCTAGAGATAATTCTAAACAAAATTATTAATCTCTCTTTTAAATCCATTGTTGTATGTGGTGAAATTGATTTTCTGAGCGAATCCCACGAAAAAGAGCAGTTTCTCAATTTACTTCATTCTTTTAATTTAGATATTACAGTGAATGTACCTACACGGAATATAAGTAAATTGCAAAAAGCATTAGATCAAATTATAATTAACAAAACCACATTCTCTTGATTCAGTCAAACCTCAAATGGAATGTACATATAACTGAATTAAACACTAAATTAAGTTCATTATGTTACGAATTCAGAATTCTTTCAAATTCTGTCACCTTCATGCAGCTCGTTGCGTGTAGTTTGCAAATGTACATTCCCGCCTGAGATATGTCATAATATTCTGGGGAAACTCATCCTGTAGTACCCAGACCTTTACAATGGGAGAAAAAAAAAGAATAATGAAAAAACGCTATCCACGTGATTCCTGTAAGCCCCTTTTCATTGAGCTTGGAATCTTACCATTGCCTTGCCTATTTATTTACGAATATCTAATCCTTGTCAAAACTGACTTACTTAACGGTGGGAACATATTTTCATGCAATACTGATATTTATAATTAAGACACACGTCGTAAAAATCTCGTGCATCAAGTGTCAGTATCACCAGCTCACTACAAGAAATCTACATACATGTACGTTACTTTACAACGCATTGCCAGATGACATTAAAAAATTAAAGTCGGTACACAAATTTAAGTTAAAAGTAAAATCTTTTCTGCTGCATAACTGTTTCGATACAATTAGAGACTATACTGACCATCAAAAAGAAATATGTTTATTTTAACGAAACAATGATATATAGTGAATTATTTTATATTTGTACTGTATAATTAAAAAAAGACTTAATACGCCTATAACAAGTAATGTACTTCAGCTTCCGGGTCAATGACCCCCATCTCGATCAGGTTTTTGTCCAGTTTCCTTGATCCATTGAGCAAATGCTGAGATGGCCCTTTGTTTTTCTTCTGGACATGAATGTAGCTTCACTATGCGCACGTTTTGTTGAGCACTTCTTTTGCTTTTTTAGTGGTAGGAGTAGAACTGAGGATGAGTTACTATTTTCTTGGCAATGCAGAAAAATCTCATCTGCTTCGTTTACCGTTGCAAGTATGTTTTCTGTAACTAGGGAAAGAAATATCTAGTTTTTTAAATGTTGCTAATCCCTCGCTTTTAATTTGTTTTGTTATTTACATTGGTAAACAAGCACTTAGCCCCTTAGCAACCAACCATCTAAACAACGCTTTAAGAACGCGTCCATAGCAACGGCTATTAAAATCCTCGAGAGTCCATTAAAAATATTTTAGCAGACTTTCGGGTTTAGATTTTATCAGTGCTCGTAAATCTTTGGATAAATATTACTTTGATACACTACACAATTTTTGGAAATGAATGTAAACAAATATCAGAGGAATATGTACCCGGTAGTATGTTCCTTTCCCTTGTATATTGTTCACGTTCACAGCAACAATGAAGCACGGAGGAGGAAATGTAATGGTGAGGGTCTGCATATCAGTTAATGGTGGCGGTGAACATGAGTTCGCAGAGCAAACAATGAACAGTGAAATGAAGTGTGAAACAATGAACAATGAAAAATAGTCAGGACATTTTGAGCGCTAGTAACAAAACTAAAGCAATGTGGCAATGCATCGTAAGCAATGTATCGTAAAAAATACAACCACATCAACTCGATACCTTGTAGAGAATGTTATTTTAAAGGATAATGAAAGAGAAACGAGTAATCCGGAAAAAGTTGCCAATCTCTTCAACAAACACTTTTCTATAATTGCGTCTGATCTCACGAGGGGACTAAAATCACAAAATTCAACATTTTACACTTCCCAAAAAATTTCAGATACGATGTTTATTTCCGAAACTTCTCCCAACGAAATCCTCAGAATAGTCAGTAGACTAAACAATAAATATTCATCTGGTTTAGATGAATTTCCGGATTGTTTATTAAAAACTTGTGCACCTGCCTTTATACATCCGTTAACTCACATTTTCAATGCTTCTTTATGTACAGGAATATTTCCAGATTTTTCAAAACAGCAAAAATTAAGCCACTTTTTAAAAAAGGGAACAAAAATGATATTCAAAATTACCGGCCAATTTCTCTTTTGTCCGTTTTCTCAAAAATATTAGAAAGGCTTTTCTACTTACGAATGGAAACTTTTCTCAGGAAAAACAGAGCTTTTTCAGACTCACAACACGGTTTTAGAAAATCAAAATCTATGGAAACTGCTATTTTTTCTTTTCTCAAAGATGTTGCTTCATCAATAGACCAAAATGAAGTTCCCATTGGAATATTCTTAGATCTCTCGAAAGTTTTTGACGTTATTGACCATAAGATCTTGCTCTCAAAATTACCTTCATATGGAATTCGTGGTATTGCCCTAGATTGGATAACTTCTTACCTTAAACATCGGACTCAAAGAGTAGAAATACCATACTGGCAGGAAAGGACATTACATACTTATATTTCCAATTCTTTGCCAATTGTGCATGGGGTCCCGCAAGGTTCGATCTTAGGTCCTATTCTCTTTCTGTTATATGTAAACGATATGCCCTCGTCTATTAAAAATGGAAGAACGGTTCTGTTTGCTGATGACACCAGGGACGTCGGAAGTATTTTCAAATACGGGGGGCGATTATAGACTCACTTTAATCCTCACCCCTCCCCGTCAATATATATATATATATATATATATATATATATATATATATTGTAATTTATATAGATTATAAATTATATTATAAATTATAATTATATAATTTATATAGTAACTATTTATACTTTTAGAGTAATTGTTTATAAATAATATACAAAGTGTATAATAAGAAACTCAAGGGTTAGATAAAAAATTGCTACTAAACAGAAAAAGTATACATTAATTTTCAGGTATGATACTAAAAAGACTTATTCTTTTATAATCAAATCTATACTGTTTTGGGACTGAATGAAGGTTCAAGTAAATATGTGTATTTCTTTTTACCTTAAAGTAAATGTATACTTTCTCTTTATAGTTTTCATCTATACTTTGCCTTAGATTTATATATTATATCAATTAAATATACACTATTAATCGATACATATTATTTAGATTTTAACGCCAAATATGTTTCTTCGTTCCCGTGTTCGCGATATAAATTCTTCTAAAACTTCATCTAAATCAATTTGCCTTGTTAATTCTTGGTGAACATGAAGAATTAGAAGATTCGTCAATCTCTTTTTCGTCATATTTCCTCGAAGATATGTTAATATACGCCGAAGAGCACTGAAGAATCTTTCACATGAGGTGGAAGTAGCTGGAACTGTCAGGATTAGTAGCAAAAGCTTTTCAACTTCTGAAAGCATTCGACGACACTCATTCGGCAACAGCTTGAACGCAGCGGCAAATTGTTTAACATTATTAGTGTCTTTTATGACAGTAGGTAGTAATTTTAACTGTGCATACAAAGTTCCAACGTCGAAGTCCGGTCTGTGAATATTTAAAGAATCTTCTAAATGTTCTTCAGATGAAGGGGGGTTTAAAAGTATTTTTTCTAATTTTATAAGTTGATTCATGCCTGGCTGCTCAAACCTTCGATCTAATTCATTTTTCAACCAGTCGATCACGTGAATATACTTTTGCCGTAGAGAAGTTTTTGCATCTATTTGAGCCGGAGTGCTTCCTTGCTGGAACCTTTTTGGAGGCATCCTTAATTTTGGAGGGCGTGGCATTTCAAGATGTAAACAGTCGTTTGATACTTTCTCACAAGCATTCCATACTTTGTTGTAGTCAGCTTCACTCATGTTGTTGTAAGTATTCCACAACATTTGAGCAGCTTGCTTTGCACCGTTTGCTGTAAAGTCTTCACTCTGAAGTGCTTTAGCCAACATTTCAGCAGGTTCACAAACTAAAATTGCAAGTTTTAGCGATAGCAATGTTTCAAATTTACCCATACATGTAAGGTACCCTCTCAAAACAGATTTTCTGTCAATGCTAAGTGCACATGACTCATCACTTAATATAATTTTTAATGTCTCCATGACTCGTAAATAATTATCAACAAATCTTTTCATTGATTTAACTCGAATGCACCACCGAGTCGGACAAAGGGGGAATAGTCGCGAAATACTATCCTCAGAACATGGTGGCAAAACAATTCCGCTGTAGATTTTTTTCCGCTTAGATGATTCCAATATTACATTAGAAACAACTTTTACTAGCATTAAACTATTTGCAATGAGGTCGCACCTTTTTGCTACTTCTTGAAATACCAAATCAAGTGAATGATTATGCAACAGTGAATGCAACAAAGTTTTCGTTCGAGCCGATGACACATTTAGCATGAAGAAAATAACACTTTTATATCGTGCCTTTTTTTATTAAATTTTTTATTCTTTCTTAACTATAGGACATCGGACGCGGCGTATCGTCTATTTGGGTAAAGTGTTTTTCTGAGAACGTTTATATTTTCGAACGACGAAAAGTCAAAAGAAGAGTCGGATACTTGACGTGAGATTTTATTGCCATTTATTTTGATTTTAGGGGGTTGGCGACCCTCCAATTCTGCGATTGGGGGGTCGCTCAGACCCCCCTGACCCATACTTCCGACGTCCCTGGATGACACGAATGTTCTTTGCAAAAAAGAAGCAGTAAATAGTACAATTTCAGAAGTTTCAAATTGGTTTAATAATAACAAATTAATTGTTAACGAAAGAAAAACTGTTTCAATGCATTTTTGCGTCTCAAATCGGAAATCGCATGTTCCATTGAAAATGAACAATATGCAATTAGCTGATGTTGAGGCAACAAAATTTTTAGGTCTTTCAATTCAATCAAACATCAAATGGAATGTACATATAACAGAATTAAACACTAAATTAAGTTCATTATGCTACGCATTCAGAATTCTTTCAAATTCTGTCAGCCTTCATGCAGCTCGTTGCGTTTATTTTGCAAATGTGCATTCCCGCCTGAGATATGTCATAATATTCTGGGGAAGCTCATCCTGTAGTATTCAGACCTTCAGATTGCAAAAGAAAATTATTCGAATAATGAAAAATGCCTTCCACGTGATTCCTGCAAGCCTCTTTTCATTGAACTGGGAATTTTACCATTGCCTTGTCTATTTATTTACGAATCTGTAATATTTGTCAAAAATGACCTACTTAACGGAGGGAACATATTTTCATGCAATATTGATATTTATAATTACAACACACGCCGTAGAAATCACGTGCATCAAGTGTCAGTATCAACAGCTCAGTACAAGAAATCAACATACAATACATGTACGTTACTTTACAACGCATTGCCAGATGACATAAAACAATTAAAGTCGGTACACAAATTCAAGTTTAAAGTAAAATCTTTTCTGCTGCAAAACTGTTTCTATACAATTAGAGACTATACTGATCGTGAAAAAGAAAAATAATGTTTATTGTAACAAAACAAAGATATATAATGAATTAGTTTACGTTTGCATTGTATACATTTAAAAAAAATATTTAATACGCCTGTAACAAGTAATGTACTTCAGTTTCCGGGTCAATGACCCCCATCTCGATCAGGTTTTTGTCCAGTTTCCCTGATCCATAGAGCAAATGCTGAGATGGCCCCTTGTTTTGCTTCTGGACGTAAATGTAGCTTCACTGTGCGCACGTTTTGTTGAGCACTCCTTTTGCTTGTAGTTCATTTACAGTTGAAATTGATTTTCTATAACTCGGGAAAAAACATGTTTCAAATATTTTGATTTTTCTAAAATAATTATTTGCTAAATTAATTTTTTCGTTTTTTTTTATTCTGGCCCTCAAGAAAATGTGCGCAGATAAATTTCTTTCCCCACACGTCATATACAGTTTTTACTGTTTTTTGACAAATAAATAAATAAATAAAATAAATAAACAGGTCAAGTCTCCAAGTTATCCCCTGCAGGCACCAAATACTCCAAAAACAAGAATGACCTTAGAAAGACGGTATACAGTGACTCACAAAACTATTCGGACTTTTATTAATTTAACCACAATTTGCTTAAATTTTCCTCATAAAACCACATAATCATCAGTTAGAGCACAAATTTGAAAGAATAGAATGTTCTTATGTACATAAACATTATAAACACTTTCAAAAATATGTATTTGTTTGATTAGAAGGTAAATGAATCGCCGATGCAGAGACTTCACTTCAACAAAACTATTCGAACAGCTGTTGGGGCAACGTGGTAACTGATCTTTTGATCCCCGAGAAGGCTGAAACCTTCAACAGTTTCTGCAAATACAAGGTCACCTGTCAGTCGATGAACCAGATGCGTGGGAACCTAAACATTTAAGCGAAATGAATCGCTGAGGAAAGAACAACACTTGAGTAGCGTCAGCTGGTTATTTACCATCATGCAAAGGGCTAATCATGCCGAAAATTTTTCAAAATGCTATTAATGAAGAAAGGATAGTGATTGACATAATCTCAAGGTACATCAATGATTGGGAGATTGAACTGCGACGAAGGAGGACGCCCGAGGATATTTTCTGATCGAGAAAAGAATCTCATAGTGAGAAAAAGAAGGATCCTCGTATTAATGCACCAAAAATTACTCCACAGTTATAAATTGGCATTGGAAGGAAAGTAAATCTCGAAACCAAGCGACGGGGACTAAAGGCTGCTCTACAATAGCCCGCGAACGGGAACGGCAACGCGAAGGCGAGGACGGGAACGGGAACGCGAGGGACGTGCGCTTCACAATAAACGCCAACGGGAAGAGGAATAGCGCTATGAACCTGTAGCGGCAAAAACGAGTACTTCAGGAAAGAGTCGCCGAAACCAAAGCACTCCTAGCTGAGCTACTCTGTTCACGCTTTGCTTTGCCATCTGTCAGTCTTTTGCGTGTGGTAGTATTAATAATGAATACTTTAACGAAAGAATATTAATTAAAAAAATAATTCATCAGAATGAAAAAATACAAAAACTACTAAGAACTTATGGAAAATGCAACTAAAGAAATTTTAATCAATAAACAAAAACTCCAATGTACTTAAACGAAACCAAAAAATTATTTTGTGGGAAATTTTAATTCTATATATTAATATGAAAAGAAAACGAAAAATACTGAAATCACTAAAAGAACTAAAACAATTCAACAACGACTAACTAAATCCTCCTCAAACCCTAACCTCGCAAATCCACGCTGTAACCTCAACACCGCTGCAGACCAGTTTCGCGCGCAGGCCGCGCGCTCGATCAGCTGGAAAGCTTCGCCTCCATTTGCTGTACTCTCATTGGTCGAGAGGCTTCCCGTTCCCGGGGCGAGATAAATGTTGACCATCTTTCGCGTTCCCGTTCCCGTAAAGCTTCGCGTTCCCGTTGTGTTGTGAACGCCTGCCTGAGATGTCCGCCTTTCAACTTTCTTTGCGTTCGCGTTGCCGTTCCCGTCCACGGGCTATTGTGGAGCGGCCTTAAGGCAGCCGTATTTCCATAGCCGCGTTGCCAGAAGAAAGCGTAAGTAAAGCGAACCGACTGAGATGGTAAGAGTTTGCTAAATAACACGCAAAAGGTTGGTGGAATAGAGTAATCTTTGTTGACAAATCGAAAATGAACATCTGTGGATCCGATGGAAGAATTCGGATGTGGAGGAGACTAAATTAAGGGCTGAAAGGAGAAACCTTACAAGCAACAGTGAAGCACGGAGGAGGAAATGTAATGGTGTGGGTCTGCATATCAGTTAATGGTGGCGGTGAACATGTGTTCGCAGAGCAAACAATGAACAGGTTCAACTATCTTAACGTTCTTAAACAAAATTTCAAACAAAGTGCTGAAAATCTTCGTATTCTTGATAGATTTTATTTTCATCGGGATAATGATCCCTTGCACAAGTCGCAAGTTGTTCAAGTTTGGCTGCTGTACAACTGCCCAAAGGTACTTCATCCATCCCCTCAGTCACTGTACCTTACTGTTAGAGAACATGTTTGGGAAACATTGGAAAAGAAGATAAGAAAATACTCAATTCGTTCCAAACAAGAATTAAAGCAAATACTTTAACATGAATGGAGAAAAATTTCTCCTTCTTATACCCAAAAACTTGGTACAAAATGTGCCAAATGTACTGAAGGAAATGCTGCAGTGAAAGGGGATAGCTACAAGATATTGAACATTCTTACTGTTACTTTTTACATTTACTATTTACTATTTACGTGTGGTAGTACTACATTTACTATTTACTTTAAACATTTTTCTGTTTGAACATTATTTACTGTGCATATTTGTTTATATTTATACTCAAGTGTCCAAATAGTTTCGTGAGTTAACTTTTCAGCATAAAAAATTAAAATTTAAAAATATCAGTTGATTAATTTGATTTTAAAGAAACTTTCGTCAGTATTTTATAACTGCATATGAAAGTAATCGTATAACATACATTTTTACATTAATTTCTTCTTTTAATATTCCTAATCCATGATTATTCTGCTACATTTCTCATGTCCGAATAGTTTTGTGAGTCACTGTATGTGATCGTCAGCTTCTAGTAAGAACTTAGTTACTTGCTCTTTTGATTTTTTAGGTTTGTAATTGGCTTAGATTTTTTCTTCAAATATTCAATTACTCAATAGTATATTCAAATAAATTTTAAATAGTCTTCAGTATTTACTATTATTTCAAATTATAGGGAATGAATAACTTACGTGGATATATAATATATCCTCTCATGTATTTTTATACACTTTTTCAGCATACTAATGTATGACTAGAGACTAGTTGGTTTTTATGTTTTTGATCATTCGTTCAAAATTGCAAGCATAATCTCTTTGTTAATGCCTCGAACATTCCTTTTCGTTCGTCAATCACGAAATAAATCATAAGCTTTTTCATAAGTGGTTACAGATTTATAAGGCATCAGACTATATTTTGCATCGTCTGCTTCCTGCAGAATATATAATTGGCACAAAAATATCTGCTGATACTTCGAAATTCTCGGATTTTTTTTCTCAATCTTGCATTACCAGAAAAAGCATTCAACTGTTTAATCACAAACAACATATCCTGTACAACCAACCATTGCTACAGAAAACCGAGAATAATGACAATTTTTTCTTAACTCATGAAAGTGATACAAGTTTATTTTTAATAATCAATAAACTAGAAATAACAAAAAAAACATTGTATGTGACTCGTCCTCTATTAGTCCTTCAGGACTAGTGATATAAATAACTATTATTATTATATATTTTATTCGTCTTTCAACCATCGTACTTATAGTCTAAATGTTGGAAAGGGATTGTGGAACTTAAGAAAACGTGCACAAACAATCTTCTCCCCCATACGTCATGTAGTTTTCATTTTTTTTTTAACCAAATAAACCACATACTCACGTAAAATTACGAGTGTAATGTTTTGATTTGTCTCTCCTGTCGGTAATACATGATTTAGCACCAATTTGTTCACATTATTATATTTATGAGTACTTATACTTTAAATAATGTTATATAAAGTTCCCCCATATCTCAACCGTTTTCTGTGAAAACTAGCTAAAAATTTCGCATTGAAACGCTCAAACGCCATTTTCTCATATATGGCTCTAAATTTTTTCTTCAATCTTTTTGAAAGGATAGTGCTAATTATTGCACTCTTTAATATAATGTTAAGTTCTTCCCCCCCCCCCGCAAATGTCATATTTTTGACATTCAAATTCAAAAAAATTTCTGTGAAAAAGAATGCTTCAAATTTCGCATTTACAGTAGTGCTTAAACACCATTTTCTTAAAAATGACTCCAATTTTTTCAAAGAAACTTGCCATTTAAGATGAGGTTTTACTGTTCTTTAATATTCTTAAAGTACTATTTTGTTCTACTATTAGGAAACCGAAAAATTAAGAAAATGTCAAAAAAGTGAACTTGGGCGACGATAGATGGCAGCTGGCAAGAATAACTGAATACACGTCTGAATAACTAGTCAAGATCAAAGCAAATAGAAAACTAATATGGGAATGCCTGTGCCATTTTGTAGTACCACTAGTCTGAATTTTTTAATAACAAAAAAATTTTGAACTGCAAAATTACTTTGCTGTCATCTTATACTATGCATTTAGCACTATCCTTACGAAAATTGTGAAGAAAAAAGTTGGAGCAGTTTCAGAGCAAATCTTTTTAATATTGCCCATATATCACTTGATATTACCCCAAAACAATTTAAATTTTCCAAAGAATGTTCATAACACAACATGAACATTACATGAACTAACTTATTGTGGAGAACAAATTTTATTTGAAGAAGAAATCTCTATCTTGAATATAGTAATTGTACGAAGATGCCAGAAAAATCAAACTTCCGCAATTTTCGAAAACTCAAGAGTGAACAGTGAAAATCCAACCCCTGCTATCTTATAAGTGTATTTCACTCTATTCTTACAACAAATTTTAAGAAAAAAAATTGAAAATGTTCTAGGGGCTTCATGTAAAGTGCCCCCAAAAGTTAAAGAACTGTTTTCAAAATTGCAGAGTTTTGAATCCGGTCAGACCAACTGGGGATTATTCATTTTGGAAAAGAAAAGAGAGGAAAGAAAGAAAAGAAAAGAAAAGGAAAAAAAAAGAGATTGATTTTCCACAGCACTTCATAACTTTTCTCTGTATCATATATATGAAAAAGTTAAAATCTGTATTCAGATTTTGACAGAAATGCATTTTTTTGGGGTTCCCTGATCCTCAAATAAAGTTTGTTTCCAAAACTTGTCCATCTGTCAGTCTATGAGAATATTAAGCCGTAACCACACAAAATTTTTCATCAATTTTCTGACTGAACACCGATACTGAAATCCTGTGAATTTTAAAATGGATCTTTTAATCGTAAGGAATACATAAGAAGCTTATCCATAGTTAATTTTTCAGATTTTTCTCAAAATGGATCCAAATTTTTCTTTAAATTTTTTGCTTGAATAGAGGATGGTTCACTTATAATTATGAGTCATACATTTTTATTATTGAAGGTAGGACCACTGTTCATAACACAATTTCTTCTTCAATGTTGGGTCTTTTAATGATGTCATATATAGTTTTTTCATAAAATTAAGGTTTTAGTTTAAGTTTCAATTGATGCTTGTTGATTTTCCACAAACATGTAAATAAGGTTTTTAGAAAATATGATTCCAAACTTTAGCTTCACAGTTTTTGAATAAATTGAGCACAATTCCCAAAATTATATGACAAACATAATTTTCATTAAAACTTTTGATTTTTCAAATAATTACTAATAGTCTTTTTTTTAACATCTTGCTCATTATTGATATTTACAATACAAGGCTTTTAGAATTTAACACATTTGTAGGCTTAAGTGCTTGAAATCATATCTCACAGTCTCTTGAAATCTCAAATGTTTTTGAGTAAAACGAGTTGAAAATGGTGTGTTTTCAGAAGCTGTGGATTAACTCAAGAAATTCACGATTTACTGGTTATGTTTAATAGTTGAAATTTTTCCCTTTTAGATAATGGAATTAATACTCACACACACACGCAACCGTGTGTGTGCACGCATGTGCACAGCTATGTTTTTGTTGTGAAAAATAGTAGCAATTAATTTTTGTTTACATTACAACAAATTATTAAAGCACTAATAACTGAATAATTTCAGTTACTAATTACATTGTATGCTATGGTATAATACCATTCAACTTTATAAATTGGTAAATCCAAAGCATCCGTTTTTAATTTTTATTTACAATCCCTATTTTATTAATTTATTATTTACTATCCCTATTTTATTATTTATTAATTTTCCACTGATCGATTTTTAGGAGAGGCAAGGGTAACACATAAGGGCGTTTCTGTCAAGAGATGACATTAATAATCAGATGTTTTGAAAGGTTGTCACATCTTTTCAATGTATTTATTTCTGTTATTAAACTGAACACAAAATTCAGAATTGTGCTATCTACATAATGTAATAAAACTCAGAAAGCAAAAACAAGAATGTTTAAATCAACTGGAATTAAAGCAAGCAGGAAATGAAGTGGTCATTTTCAATAAACAATGTACAAAGAGCCCTACACAATATACAGGATATATTTATTTGTATTTACATAATTGCAAATAGTATGGTCATTTTTAAAAAATAATAAACAGTACAAAATGTGTTAAAGGGGAATGCCTTAGGCACCAAAGAAAGTCTACAACTCTCCGAAGAAATGCCTATAAGGTAGTTGTTTTCCTCTGTTTAACACTTGGGTGGTAATTTGTATCTGCTTTGCAGATTCTTTCATTGCTATTTTATTATAAAATACATCCACCCAAACTGCCATAAATCACCTGAACGTGTGATCATCTTTGCAAACATTTACAATAGCATAATAAAGACAAAACTGTAACCCAAACATTCATGACTCATACATGTGCAACACTCACAAATAATCTTCTCAATTCCAAGCACAACAAATACAAACCAGAGAGTGAATATTACTTAACATATTCATTTTGAAATTTGCTTGGAATATAGTCTATTATCTCTAATATATTCAATAACTTCCAAGCAAATAATGTATGTCTGTTTTATAAATGAATGAATATACTTTTATCTCACAATGTATGCACTCACAATACATATACACATGTGCACTTTGGCAAGAAACATACATCTTATTTTAATATTTCTCATGAAATTATTCAGTTTATATCTATAGTATATTTATAACCATTTTATTACATCTTTACCACACAAAATCTGTGCCCAATTCTAATATATACATATGATATACTTCTTATTCTAATCATCTACTGAAATGTATACATCTGAATATTATACATAAATTTTCTCATTTCACAATTAAATAACTTACAACCTTTAGTCCTATGGGAGACAAACCCTACGGATTACTCTTAGATTCTCTTTTAAACATATGTGGATTAGGTGGTGGTGGTACAGGAGTGACAGGGGGTGGAGGAGCAAACTGAACAGTAGTTGTGTGAGTGGTGGTTGTGGTATGGTGGTGTTGGTGATACAATGGAGTGAAAAGGTTCCCACTTGTACCTGTTGCTGCACTGCTATCGACACCAGGTAAAACTGAAATTCACAAATATCAAATCAAGTTCCACTTCCAATAAAGTAGAAGCTACAGGAATATGGCATATGCAATGAAATCTCTATGGAAACATATTGTAAATTTATAGTAATTTGGTATTTTTGTCTTTCATGGGCAGGAACAGTAGGTGGAATAAGAAAAATAAGACTTGTATGAAGAAATAAAAAAGGTTCAATGCCTTTTGATACAACACCAAATTATGCTTCTAA
Source organism: Acheta domesticus (assembly GCA_031308135.1). Classification (NCBI taxonomy): domain Eukaryota; kingdom Metazoa; phylum Arthropoda; class Insecta; order Orthoptera; family Gryllidae; genus Acheta; species Acheta domesticus. The sequence continues at coordinate 23,364,941 of JAHLJT010000631.1, read as the reverse complement.
GGATTTCATTGCATTCATTAAAATAGGTAGGTAGAAATATATAATTTTCTGTCTATGGAATGATATTTTATGGTCTCTAATAAAGTTGCTTATCATTCCATTCATAATTTCATAAAATCAAAACACAACATTATTAGAAAATTAATAAATTAAGAACATCAAATTCAGACAATAAACATATTTCGTAATTGAAATCAATATATAGTTTATGAAAGTATAATCAGTATGTTTGTATTCAGGGGCAGGAGATGAAAATTACTATATTGGAAACTACTGGATAAATAACCCACTTTTCCAAAAACACTCATCAATTTCAATTCACATGCAGGAATCCCTAGTTCTTTGTTTTGTTTGAGATAACGAAAACATAAGTTTGAAATCTATAAAGCATGCACTGCTTTTTGTAAAACTATGTGGGATTTTTTTCCAGTCATATTCTGAAGGTAGAAATATAAAACAAGGCACTCATTTTGTTTTCTGGTTGCACACAAAAAAGTTACAAGGTTTCTCAAAAATAAATAAAATGGAGAATTGGTAATCAGAAAGTAAATGGGTTTAAAAACATTCCCAAATGTCCCATTCATTCATTCTCATATAAATCTGTCAAAAGTGAGACAAAATTTAGACAAACAGCATTATTTCTTTAAAAAATTTTCATAATTACTAAAGTTTTACTACTTTTACCTATTACCAAGTCTACACATGATTTTTTTACTGACATTTGAAAATTCCATTTTGAAAAGTTTCTTCATATTGAAAATTATTTTTATACATCAAATCTTTGTATTGAGTTGATTATTTTCTATGAAAAATAATAAAAAGAAATATTTCTATTCCTTTCTATCATTTGATTTGAACTAAAACATTACTACTGCAGAAAAGATGACTGTATACAATTGAATATTACACTGTGTTACAAAAAAATATTTTTTCTTTTTTCTGGATAACAAGTATGTGATTCTTACATTTTTAAGCTGAATTCGGATGAATGTTTAGATTTTATTCTAACAGGGATAGTTTTTGTGTAATTTTGTTTCTAATTTGTGAATTCATCATCAGAGCTTAGATATAATAAGAATTAAGATACCTTTTAATTTCAATAGCATCCTGACAATTGTAAAAATAGCATTAATCTTTTCCTATCATATAAACCCAAGAAGAGACAGAAGAAAACAATTGACTGCAGTTTTGTAATCAATTCCAAACTACAGTGAAAATGAGGAAACAATACACTCAACACTTTTGACTTTAAAGGACATCAAAACCGACTCTTATTATATTCCAAGAAAAATCAGCCAGCATTGTTGGTGTACACTTGCCCTGATATTGTCTTTCCAGGGTCTCAATATCTTTATTGAATCTTCCACCATGATTGTATGATACAGCCCCCAGTTATTTGTGAAGAAGTTGACATACAAATGTAAAAAATGAACCTTTAAGGACATACTGCACCCTAAATTGTGGTAAGCATACAACAGTTCTTTTACTGCTGTTTTATAGTGTGGAGATCTGTATTTTCCTACAAAATTTTCTGGTTCACTTTGGAAACATATCCAAGCTTTTCTTTCTCTGATAGACACATTTGAAAATTAGAATCTCACTAAAGTTCACTTATTTGGGGGCCAACAAAAATGCCTTCTTGAATGTTCACAGCTGTCAGATGAGGAAAGGGGGTAGCAGAATAAGATAGGCAAAAGTGACCACAGGGATAAAAATTCTTTATGTTGAAAATTGTATTTGATGTGTATAGACAACAAGTTTTTCATCAGATTTGAATCAATTTACCCAGAGTGCTTCTCATAAAAAACAAAAAAAAGTGTTTTTCAGCTTGACTTTTTAACCACATTGTGGCTATGGATTTTGACTTTAAACACTGTTGGAATTTTCTGTAGATGATAAGGATGTTTCTAATTTTTTTTTTCAGGCATTAATGTCCCATTTTAATCCTTACAATCAACAAAAAAGGTGAAAATAATAATTAAAAAATTTTTAAAAAAATTACTTTTTGCATTAATTTTTCAAGAATATCTTGTGTTCTGACATAATTATAACTAGTGGTGCTACACAATGGCACAGCCCTTCTCATATTAGTTTCTTGTTTTCTTTGGTCTAGGGTAGCTATTTGGACTTGCCACATACTCTTGCCAGCTGCCGTTCATCGCCGGCCAAAGTACATTTTTTAAAAATTTTGTCAGTTTTTCTGTTTCCTAGTGGTAGAATTCCTATATTATTTAAAGAATATTATAGAAGAGTAAAACCTCATCCTATTTGGCAATTTTTGTTGAAAAATTTGGAATCATTTTTGAGAAAATGTCATTTAAGTGTGTCCACGAGAAATTTGAGGCACTTCTGCACAGAACAATTTTCAGTTTTTGAAAAACTTCATTTGAAGCACTTTAACTTACAAATGCAAAAACGTTTACAAATCGCTGGAAATGTACATATTAACGGAGTGTAATTAAAAAAACAACAAAAAAACAATACAGCAAAATTAATTTTATGTCATTTTAAACAGTGCAATTAGCACCATCCATATAAAAGGTTTGAAGAAAAAATTTTAAGCCATTTTTAAGAAAATAGCGTTTGAGCGTTTCTGAAAATGCAGAATTTTGAGCTCATTTTCACAGAAATCTTTTGAGTTTTTGAGAAACTTTATAAGACATCATTTAACGTACATGTACTCTTAAATGAAAAAAATGTTAACAAATCACAGCTAATGTAAATATGAACAATGCGAGAGACATGGAAAAAAAAAATTAAATTTTTGTATTTTTTGAAAAAAAAAGATACAACAAAATGGCGTTTAGGTAATCTTGTAGAGTACATTTAGCTCTATCCCTATCAAAAGTTTAAAAATTTGGAGCCATTTTAGAGAAATTCTTATTTTTTAATATTGCACAAAAACTACTAAAATAAAAAAAATGTACATGACCTCATTGAAAGAACTAATTATGGAGAAAAAAATTTTACTTCCTGGAAAAATCTTTATCTTCAATTTTGTAGGTGTAAGACGACACCAAAAAATTTTCAATATTTTGCAATTTTGAAAAATCAGTGAAAATCAGTCCTATGCCATCTTTAAAGTGCATTTTACTCTATTCTAACAAGAAATTTAAATAAAAAATTTGGAGCCATTTTTGAGAAAATTTTGATTATGTCCATGAGGCTTAATGTAAAGCACCCCCAAAAATTAATGAATGTTTTTCAAAATCTTAGAGCTTCAACTCAGGCCATATCGACAGGGGTTTCTTCAGTTTAGAAAAGAATCTTGCACATAGTTTAGGCAGTAGTGTTGTTCATAGACACTGGGCAGACAGACAGAAAAACAACAACACTTTTTCGGTATCAAGAGACCCCAAAAGGATTTTTCATTGAAATCTCAAAATCGATTTTCTGCAGCATTACATAACTTTCTCTATACTACAAATATTACTCCGTATATACATACTTGTACGAGAAAGTAAAATGGGCTCAATACAAATTGTTGCTGTGTATATTCCCTACAGTTTCTCAAAATTTCAATCTTCTATCTTATAATTTGCACCCGTCAACTCAATATGAATAAAACAGTAATTTAATAGTTTCTTATTGTTTGTTTAAAATTAGGTTTTGTTTAAAACTTGTTTTTCTATTTTACGTTTATTAAAAAAGATAAATAATGGAAACGAAAAATGTAAGAATCATATTATATACTATAGTAATTTGAATATTCAACAAATTAAAATTTTAACTAAAAATAATATGAGTTTATAAATCAATGTTTAAAAAAATGTGAAATATTATTAGTAGCATTATTAAAATATATACGTTAAGAAAATCACTTTAAGAGGCACTTCCCCATGTTTTCAATTATTCAGCAGATTTTGGAAACAAGCCATTTGGTTCTACATTCCAATGGGAAGATTTACCATCTATTTCTTCAGAGCAAAATTTGATATTCATATCTGGTTTAATGTCATAAGATGCAATCCACATCTAAGTTGGAAGGTTTGCCTAGTGATTCTACATCAAAGGATACATGCTAGACTGTTTTTCATCTACTTCCATATTGCAAGTATCTAGCAAGAAAGCTGTAAGATGCAGAAATGCCTGTTGTACTGTCAAAATCTGTATCTACATCTAAATCACAATTTCAATCAAGTTACAATGATCCATCATACAAACGACAGGCTAAACAAGATGCAGAAATACAATTTTTTTCATTTGTACGAAGTACTCTGGGTAAATTGATTTAGATCGGGTGAAAAACTTGTTGTATTTTTCTTTTACACTTCAAATATAATTTTCAATATAAAATATTTTTATCTCCCTGGGGGACTTTTGTCTACCTTATTCCACTACCACCTTTGTTTGTAAGATAGGGAAATCTTCTCCCATTAACATTCACAGCTTTAACAAATTGTTTTATTAGTTCTAATTTAATGTGAAGAGAAGATAAGATGACTTGATTCTAAGCTAAAAGGAACTTTTTCATAATATCTCTTATCTTCCAATTGTGTTCAGGCCAAGTTTCATTTATTTAATGGGACTGTCTTATTTACAAAGGAAACAAGAATATTTGGTATAGCCTAGCTGCATTCCCAAGATTAAGGCAAAGATATTTTTATCCCCACATATATACCACTCGAGTTCAGCATACAGAATTGCTGCAAGCATATGTTCCAAACAGCCTCCATTGTTGTAATGGCATAAAGGCATTGTACTGCTATTATGCAACACAACACCTTTGAGACTAGTTTTTGATGCATTTATATCTTCACTGCTTTGGATCAGAACAATCTCAATGCTCCCATCAAGCCACACACACCATTGCAGAAAGCTAATTGGCCATCATATAAAAATATCACACAAAGTCTACTTCTCTCTTTCTTTACACAGTAAAACTTGCATCAACATGAAGAGGGTTCCATTCCAGGAGTCTGGAACTCAACATCTCTAAGTTTCTCTTGCTTAAGCTCAGATCACAAACTAAATCATTTAGTCTTGCCTGTGTTACAACCTGTGAGGTTGAATCTGATATCGAAGGATCTTCTCTTTTGGGAGATGATGAATCACTTCTCACACCATGTAAATGTTTTTCCAACACTACTAACGTACTAATCTTGTACGTTCTGATATGGTGGTGATGGCACAGAAATGGCTCTGAATGAGGAACTGGCCTCATTCCTGGCAGTATTCAATGGACTCCTTTGATTTGTGGTTAGTGAAACCCTGGGTATTTGTTATACAGAAATAATTTACAAGGTGTTCCTTGGGCTCTCTTCATATCACAGGTCCAGCAAACAACATAGAATTACCTTTCCCTGTTCACCAATTAAGTTCATATAACAGGTGGAACAACAAAAATGAGGAGCCCATGTCTTCTCATGATCTATTTTTTAACCAAAGAAGTATTTATATGATCTCCATACAATAGGTATCATCATCTTCCTATTCCTTGTGAAAGTAAGTACTCCACAAATATAGCAGAAACTGTGTGCTTGATTTTGACATTTATGGCAGGGCATTTTCTGAGAAACAAAACCAATTTAATGTTAAAATGAAGAAAACTGCAAACAGTGTGAATGTAACTCTGTTTTCTTGTATACACTAATCTCTTTTAAACTGAAGTTATGGTTGAACTATTTTAGTTGGAAGGTATGTCTACAACTTCCATATCAGTAAATGCTAAAACAATATATAAGCTTACCAACCTATTAATCTAGAACTTACAGATGAGTTTTCAGTAAGTCAGAATTCTTACACAAACACGATAACATTTAAATGGAATATAGCATACAGTTTACAGTCACATAATGGTTGCAGATACAAAAAATAATGTAATCAAAGGCACAATATTTAACATAAAATCAAAGTAGCCAACTGTACTACATATACATTACCACTTTACCAGAAACCTAATTTGAAGCTAAGATGAAATATTTCTGAATCTGTAGAAGTATCCCTGATATGCAATTTCAATTCAGGATGCAAAAAGCATTACAGTACACATCCTTTCAAAACAGAAAAAAATCTCTTGTAACACAGTGTTATTGACACAACCAACAACCTTGTTATAAGGAAGTCCAATTGTATTTTCCAAGTTTTGCCTTTTATCTGTAAATGTTGACTGACAACTTTCTAAAGTTTCTACAAACATTTCAAATCACTTCAGGCTACACAAAACTCGCAACATGTCAAAGACAGCACTATTGGTAAAGATTGTTGGCTGCTTTTGTAAGTGATGGCACTTTTACATGTAGACAGCTGCCTATCACTGCAAATTTGTAGGATCAGCAAATTGAGAAATTAAAAAAAAATGCTTTTGCCTAAAATTTAAACACTTGATTTGACTATTTATAATCAGACTAAAAGCGATTGTCTATGAAGAAATGTAAATACAGTAAAAGTTCATTTATTTCTTTTCATGCAACTGAAGAAAAAAATGTGTACATGAGAAAAAACTTTACTGAAAATGAGGACAATTTGGATGCAAAATAATGTTTCAGTATTCTCATGTTATTGTATTAGAATTACCTAATTATACTAATATGACAACTGCATGATATTCTGCAGGAAAAAGTGATCACTTATCAAAATGTTTGTTATCTTAGATATTTGCTGCTCTCTGCACTTAAGGGATAAATTTCCTCTTAAGGGAATACTCTGCACAATGCTGTGGATGCCTTTGCAGCAAAGCATTTTCCTGTTCATATTTCCCTCCTTGAATACATGTTCTTTATTGCTAGATATTCCAAGCAATATGCAATTTCTTCAATTTCTTCCCCCTCTGTGGCGATAGAATTCTGGGTGGATGCCAGAATATGTATTTCTTTGGCATAACATCAACTAATATTTTGCTGCCACTCTCTTTTACTGCTTTAAAAATTTGCAAGGCAGAACATTTAGGGCATACTTTTTAATTTAAATAAATTTATTTGTACTATAATAATAAAAATTCATGTGGATAAATAACATTTCTAGCACCATTCCAGCCTTTTTATGTCTATAAAACTTCCTAGTATATTTCCCATTTTTCTTGCTTATTAGATCCCTTTGACTTAGTAATATTAGTATTATGATATGGCACTATTAGAACAGTTATTTTTGCACAATACTGGACTTATAAAGCTGCAATGCACAGTTCAAAAGAGAGTACTATGAAGTATAATAATTTTCTATTTTAAAACTATTTACAAAGTGTGGAGTTTTCACATGAGACCAGCTTGTAAAAATAATTTTTCCACATTCTTTAGTAAAACTCCCTCGTCACTTTCTAAGACTTAATTTTCTCTGACATTTCTAGGCATGCAACAGCCTTGTTTGTAATTACTACATCTTGTCTCTTTAGCTAAGTTAGAAAAAAGGAAGGTTTTTCTTTTCAGGTTTAGAATATACTTCAAATCTAAACAGATACTTTTAGTACTAATAACATAAATGGAACATTACAAGTGTAATGACAATTCAACATTATTAGGGACAGAATATAATTCAGTCTTTGAATTAACATCTCCCACCACATACTTTCATAAAAAGGAGGTGAAGAAGCAGAACAAACTCAATACTTACCAGTAAAAGGAGGTGCTGTGGAGTATGTGAACCCAGACGGATATGTAGGTGGGTAGTGAGCCCCTGGAGGATACATAGGAGGAGGAGGTGGTGATCCAGGGGGAGGTGGTGGAGGCGAGATATCTTCATCATCGTCATCTTCATCTTCAACATTTATTTGCCGAATGATCTTAACCTACGGCAAAATAAAAGAAAAAGAAAAAATACAAAACCCTCATTCATTTCAAATGAAAATTTTAATTACTTCTTAAACATATATAACAGGTCAACAATAAATCTTTCTATTTGAATGTACAACTCAGCAGCATTCATTTCAAGCCCAGAAAGATTAATACATTAATACAATTTTATATTTAGTAAACAGAATTTAAAAAAAAATTGAACTCTCAAATCTCTTCATTTAATGTCATATTAAAGTAATAAATTATTTATTGCAACTTGCAGTTAATTTGAAATTGATATCGATGAAAAGAATTCACATGTAAAAACATATTTTTATGGGTGCAAGTTACCTACATCCAATATTTGTTTTGAGTTTTGCAAGATTGCTGAATACATTGAAACAATTTTTATTTCATGTATTTGATACAATTTTTAACAGGATTTTACAGATTTTACCTTGTACTAACTATTTCTTATACGTTTCATTACATTTCAGTAGTGCCAAAACAGAACATCTCATGTCACATACAAGTTTGTCAATTCAAAAAAATCGTCTGTTACAACAAAACGTTTCCTAAAATCGCCTTTCTGTTAAACAAAGCAATGTAATACTGTGCTCGGCTTGACCTCCAGATCATTGCCAAGTTATCAAACTTAATCCCTCTTTGTGGAAAACGTGTACTTTGAATCAAGGATGAGCAGATGTGTGTGAAACAGAAGTTATTGCAACAATGTGCTTGTTCATATTTCAGAGAGCCCATGTAAAACTTAATCAAAATCAGACAAACTGTCCTTGGCACAACCAACATTTTGGCCACCATACTTGACCTTAGTGCAAAATGCACGGAGGAGAGTTGAACAAGGGTTTATATAGAATGAGGTTCCGCTCCACCTGCCAGCTTCATTTGGAGGGGAACCTTGTTCTTCATAAACCCATGCACAGCCCACCTCCGCACATTTCACTCTGAGGAAGTTTGTAGTAAGGCCAGTTCAAATGTTGGCATCTGTGCCTAGGAGCCTGCCAGGTAGCTTAGTCAAGAGACTCCCGACCGCATAAACCACCGCTTTCATCATCCTCTTAGGTTTCATATGAAATCTCCTTTGGAATATGATATTGTCAATAAGCAGAATTTGCTTTCAATAAATTTAGTTCCATCAGAAAACATTATGAATTTAGGAGGTAACAAAGTCCTCTTACCCAAACTCCTCAGATCCATTAGTGCTACATGGCACTGTTCAAATCATTCTATTTTAGTAGCCATTCTTTAGACATGCATGCAATAGGTGTAAATGTGTGCATGTGTAAGAGTGCAAACAAAAACAAATAGACATTGTTTTTGAATCCTGATCGTACTATTTGATTTCTAATTGAAACAATCATCAAGACATACCTTAAAAAACTGGATTAAATTCAATAAGAAAAATTTGAATTAAAAATTTGGTAAAAAATTACAAAATAACTCCTGCAATTACTGTACATAATTATTTCATATTCCTTTCATCTATTTTACATCATATTTAACCAGATATAAGTAGATTCTGAATATAAGACAAACCCCTAATTTTGAAGAGGCTTCCTTTTTGAATTTTTAACCCCATGTATGGCCCACATCCACACATTTTACCCTGAGGAAGTTTGAAGTATGGCAGCTGAAATGTTGGCATCTGCGCCGAGGATACAATGCCTCCTAAATAGCCTGGTCAAGACTTCAACCACAGAAGCCACTGCTTTCATCATCCTCTTATGCTTCATATGAAATCTCCTTTGGGATATGATGCAGTAATAATTGTTTTCAACAAATTTAGTTCAATTGATTCATTTATTTCTTACTATTTAGTCAAAATAAAATTGCAAATTGTCTACTTGTCTAGAAAATTGCATTGTTGATGAGAATGTTCAGATTTTTGCCTGATCTACTCTGGTCTTGTTCCTTAAAATCATTATAAGCAAGGTTTTTGTCACTACCATAATCATTTTCACATGAATCAAGGTTTCTTTTTGGTCCTCCTTCCATGCTGTGACTTCTGCTGACTTTTTAGGGCCATCTGAAATGCATGGATTTTGCAGTGTTCTTTGTATTTCATCTGACACCACTCAAGAACATTTGCTTCTGTGCCACCAGATTTTCTATCTGTCCTGCACTTGTTGATGGCCTGTTTCTTTAACAGTTTTTTCACATTCTTTAACAGAGTATAAGTGAAATTAGCATTGTTTACTGTTTGTGTGATCAAGGTATGAACTGCATACTTGTACATCTCTGCCCCTTTGTATCGCTGTTGTGAGAGATAGAGGCAAGTTACCGAGAAGGGACGTTTTTGCTAACAAAATATTTTTTATCCTTCTTTTCATTCTGGTTGAATGTTGAATGCGTATGTCTATCAATGCGATTTTTTTCATTTTCATCTCTTGCAAAAAGCAGATTTTCACTCTCTGAGCATCAAATGAGATTCCACATGGCCTCATAGAACCCGTATCATGTAACAAAATCTTGGCATTTATTTTCAAATTATGTTTCAAATGATACAATGCTGTTTGAGATTAACTTTTTACCAGCCTATTCAAAAATATTGGTGAGAATTACCTATCAAATTCGCAGCGGATGCCCAAAATAAGACCATGAATATAATTACATATTGTAGATATGCACAAAATTTTTACCTTCTTTGCAACTTATTGTTACATCAACAAGTTTCATGATGTGGAAAAGTAAAAGTATAAAACCTAACAGACTATGCTTAATCTATGAATATCAGACAATACCGCATTTTTCAACCAAGATATTTAGGAAAAACTTCGACTTACATTCGGTTAAATATGGTAATTTCATTTCTAAATTCAATGAAGTTAAGTAGTCCTTGCAACAAAAGTACTTATTTCTAAAGAACTGACTTTCTTAAATATAACAAAATTTCACTGGAACAAAATTTACTGAGGTCCTCGTGATTTCGTTGTACTGGCATTTTATATATTTTTAAGGAAATGCAGAATGAGAGTTTATCACCATTAAGAACTACGTTACACAAAACATAATTACACAAAAGGAACAAAAAAATTTTTTTTTCATACCTCCAGGATGAAAGTACGTGATTTCACAGGAAACGAGCATGATGATTTCGAAAATCATTTTAAAAAATTTCTATCATGCAAGGTTCAAAAGATATAAACATAATTAATATTTGAAATAAAATCCTATACTCGTTTCCACATTCTGTTATATTACTTCAGAATTTTATGAGCATGCTTCATGAAAGGTAAGAACAAGTTAAAAATGGAATATGCACATTCCTGCAATAATATGCAGACATAAAATGGTTTGTTAGTATTCTCTACACTGGTAGAACTAACAACAATGATTTGATCAGTCCCTGCAACCACAACCTAAGGTTCGTTGTACAGGTCACACAACACTGGTTTGTTGCCCATGGTTTGTCCTGATCACAAAAACGACAGCCAAAGTATAAAGAATATGCAAGTTTTGTAATTTTATTTTTTTCCCCTTTGAAGTTTGGGTGAAAATCTTCCACAAAGTAACAGAAATTTTCAGGTTGATTTGCACACCATCAACGTGAAATGATTTATATTTTATTGATTCCATTCAATTCTACAGATCATGTAGCGAATTTCACTTCATAAAAAACACAGAACTATAATGTATTAATGTATTTGAGGCACATGCAAATCATACACGAACTTCGCACGCACTGAGGGTACAGTTCTGCATGACACCGACTTAGTATCTGTCACCCCAACAGTTGGATACTTGTATACTTGCAATAAGGTAAGGGGGCTAAAATAATTCCTTTCAACGACTGTTGTGCAATACGAAATATGATGGTACACGTGACTTGTTTTCAAAACTTCCACTAAGACCTACTTGTAATTGAGCACAACTTCCAGCCACAAGAATAAATACGACAATCTTCGAATACAGAAGGTAAAAAAACCCACAAAAGTCTAATTTTGATATCTCATGAAAGAGACATAGATGAACTGAACAAATATTTTATTTTTAAATAAAATGTTGCGCACTCTACCTTCCTGGAGGTAAAAATCTTGTTCCCTAGTGTTATTTGGTTTTATGGAAAACAAAAACTATTTATATTTAATTTTAAGTAGTAAAATTATTACAACGAATTTAACAACAAAATAATATACATTAATACTTAGATTACACACTTTTCATTAGGAAAGGTTTAACTTCAGTTTGAGCCAGGGACCAAAATTGCCTAGCCCTGTCACAGAGCAAAACAAGAAACCTCTTACCTTAATCTTCTTCTTTTTCTTTTTCTTATATCGCTTCTCCTTTGGGAGTTTGCGAGGTGGAGGAGGTGGAGAAGGAAGATCCTCCCCAGCAGATGGGGATGTCCCTTCGCCAGGACGGACTCCATCCGCAAATTTAACTGACTTTCTTTCAATTCCTCCACCACCCAATGGTTTTTCCCTTCAGGACACAAAAATAAAGAAATACACATTTGTTATTCCACTATAAAATATTTTCTTTTCTCCTTTTTATTAATTGCAATAAAAAGAGGCAAAAATATAGGAGACACTAGCCTAGTTGTAATAGAACTGTCACTGTTGAAGATGTTTCTGGATTTCATTTCAAAAACAAATTATTGTAATAAGAACTATTAAATTCTGGAAAATAAATTACCAGATATTTCTACAGATAAAACGAGGTATACATTTTCATCAAGGTTTTATAATTTTAGCATATATCCGTCCTAAAAGACAACCCTGAATTATCAACAGCCTATGAATTTAGTTAAGAACAGAGCTCATCATTTCTTGCAACTGGCAGCACGAGTGAAGCACATCTGGCAGCAATGGCTTCTGGCAAACTTTCACACTGATTAAGGCATTTGAGCACTATACTTAGTCATGGAGGTTTCTTCATCAATAAAGTACCTAAAAATACCACTAGATTTCATTGCTGCCATTTAATTGGTATTAAATAACTTCGGAATACATGGTTATGCATGATCTCTGCAGTGATGCCTAAGGAGCGCTCTTCAAAATTACCACACCAAAGCAAATTATTGTGAATAAAAAGCAATGTTTTCATTATTTTAATAGACACTACTGTAATGTTAAACTTTTTTCCTGAACTCAATTTCTTGCATTATTTATATTAAAAAAATATTTTAAACTATTAATAAAAACATAGAAGTAGGAACTTCATATAAAAGAACAAGATTGTTCCTATAGAAATAAAAAAAAAAAAATTGCTTCTGTGTTAATTGGTTTAGAAGATATGATCCTCCAGAAATATCCCAAAACCTTACAACCTGAGGGGGGAGTTGGGCTGAGGCTACAACCTGAATGTGTTAACATGTCATGTTACCATTTGATAGATGTGGATAGTAATTTTTTCACTTAGCAGGCAAAAATTTTGGGGTTTGTGTATTATTTACATGTTACTTATGTGTTAAATAGCTTTTCTTATAATATTCTAATGAAGGAATGGTAAAAATGACAAATTGAGTGTTTTCGACTGCACATTTTCTCTCTTACAACTTTCAAAATTTTTATTTCCATAAATCTAGCTACTCTCCACCCAGTCCTGAAACCAATCAGAACAAATAATTTTAGTTTTTGATATATAATCAATTTTACTTTGTATTAGCTACATACCTGAATCCTGGGGAGACTAGAATGCCTTTTCCTGCTGGCGGTAAGATTTGAACGTCCACAGGATTCTTTCTTTTTCTCTTCCTTAGTTGTTGCTCTGCATCAGTCTGAGGTATTTCTTCCTCCTCTTCTGGCTCTGGCACTTGTTGCATGGCCTCCTGCAAGGGAAAAACAGGAACATGCCCTTCAAAACACAGTTGTTGATTTTTTTAGTATTTTGCCTCTTAACACATTGACCGCCAGAACATCATAATAACAGAGGATTTACTATAATGCCAAGACCTAAAAAATCAGAATTCTTGAAAACATAATTATATGAAGTTATTCTTTTGCACTTTCAAGTAATGCAAAAATACTTGAGGATGCAAGCATACAAGTGGAACTAGTTTTCTCCAGACACCACAATGAACACGTTTTCTCCAGACGCCAGCTGCCACAGCTCAATTATAACAGAAAATGCATCCTACGCCAAGTATGTCAAGTAATAAATTAAAAAGAGATATGGTAAATTAAAGCAAAAATGAACACAGATACAAGATAACCCATAGTGACAAGGCTAGTAGAATTATGGAAGATAAAAATTAATATTCTGGGAATAAGGCAAAGCCATTTGTTGCAGGTATGAAAAAGTGTAACAATCTTTCAAAGATTTGTAAGTGAAAGTGTAACAACACTTTCAAAGATTCATCTTTCAAGGCTCATCAACTCAGAGCCAGCTTTGCTGCCTACTCTGCAGCAACTCTGACCAGGAGGCCCTAGGATTTGAGCCTGACAGTGAGTACAGTTAGATCAAATTAAGCCTCTCTCTGGAGGAGAATTCGAGTGGCCAGTAGATTTCTCTGGTTTCTCCCATTAGTATCAGGTGAATAATGGCGCTAGTACAGGCCACAGACCACAAGTGATCTTTCCTTCCCCTTCCTTGTCCTACACTCTCCTCTTACAAACACTACATTACCACACATTGAGAGACCAGTTGGAAACTTAGAGCTTGAACAGGTTGGGGCAGTGTTCCACTAAGGTAAAAGATAGAGGGAAATTTTCTACAAGGCGATGTAGGTTGGTGGCAGTGGAGGAGGAAAAACGTCACCTTCCATAATAAATCATTGAGTACTCTGACAGGACTAATGACTATAGCAGTTGATGAGCCCACAAACATCAATCAATAAAACAGTTTCTTACCTTCCACCAAACATGGGTTTTAACAATGTTTAGATAACACCCCCGGCATCTATTTAACACTTTTCTATTTTTCTTGAATTTCTCTTTTGTAATTGTCAGACAGTGACTTTGCCAATTTTCTGACATTTCATTATGAGAACTTGGTGAACTCATTGGCTTTCAGATACTTGTATTATATTTAGGTTATTTTAATTCCATTGAGTTATTAGCAAGCATACACTGTCAAATTTAGTTGGAATAATATTGGTAAGAACACCTTAAGAGTTCAAGTGAGTTTATTTATTAAACTTCAAAATAAGAAAGTAACAATTATTTTAAAAAACACACAAATAGCTAAGGTTGTTAAAATTGTCAAACTACTGGAACTCAAAATGTATCTGGGACATTTCTCCCCATCCTCAGGTTCTTTGCTTGAAATGTATTAATTACAAATCCATTCCCGTATAAAAATTTGTGTAGCATGTCAGGCGAACAGGTCCTCATCAGAGTTCACGAGTCTGCAGCATGGTCCAAACAGAACTAATTCAGAATTCAATTCAATTGAATATCATACAATTATCAAGTATCAAACTAACAGGAAAATGTCAGAAAGAAGCAATTACTATAGCCAAGAATCAGCTGATAATATCCCATGAAATAGCTATCTAATTTACTGGCCAAGTGATGTTTTGTTGCACATTTCATCCACAAGTCAGATGTGAGCAAAGTCTGTTTTTCCGAGATGCCACTGAAAGATACATCCTTCCAAAGCCGAACAGCGCACAAGGGTGTTGGTGGCTAAGTGGCATCCTGCAAAAGTCACTGCTGTGACCGCCGGTGGTCACAGGGCGGTCAATGTGTTAAATGTAAGACTATTACAATGATTATGTGCAACGTCTTATCTCAATAACAAACTAACAACAATAAAATCCAACAAATTAACTTGTGATTACCTCAATAAGTCTCATTTCTTCAAGATCTATATCTGAAGCAGTATTCAACATTTCGCCGTCTTGTTCAAAGGCTTTCTAAAACACAGAGCAAATAAACATGGGTTTAAACATTTATGGAAATTAAGTAATCTTCAAATTTGAATTATTCAACTAAAAAACATGAGTTAAAACAGTCATTTGAGTGAAATATTATACGGTTTTCTGTCAAGAATGAAAAAAGTTCTACGAAATTTATATTAAAAAGGATGCGTGACTGTAAGGCAGCTCATTCTCTAACTACATAATTGAAGTTTGTCCCTTTCAAATAATAGTGAGGTGTGACACACAGGATAGTGTTACTAAGCATCCATTAAGATGAGGACATAAATCAGCAAAAGAATGATACCTATGAAGGTTTTGGTCAATTTTGTCAACACTGTCTTGAAGGCACCACTTGAAAGCATAAAAAACAGTGATTTCAAATCAAAGAAGCCCTCATTACATTTGCTTGTATTTTCATTTTCCATAGTGTGCCCTCTCTATTAAACCAATATATTGTTACATCTATTTTGTGGTACATTGTAATTTCCCAACATAATAGAATCATAAATTTAGAATTTTATTTACAAAAGCTCAGTATTAACATTCTGAAAACTGCTTTTTGCATTTATTTAAATGAAATTTAAGAATTAGCAAACTTTACACATTATGGACACCATAGCCTTTTCAGCACAAATTTCCTACCACGTTTTTCTAGTACAGTGGAATCTCGTACTGAAGGATTGAAAATTTTGAATGACATAAGCAGGAAAACATGCTAATGAAAAATGCTCAATTTATACTTACTTTTCACATCTCCATCTACAAATGATTACAAAAGAGAAAACATTGGAAAAAACAACAAACTATGTAATTGTTTGCAAATATCCATGGGATGAACTAATTTATTCATAAATGACATTGAATGCTTTTTTCTGCAATTTAACTTTATTCAAAGTACTGCACAATAAGGTCTATCGCTGAGCGGGTATCGAGCTTTGAAAGCTAGAAAACGAGTGTTATCTTGACTCTTTACATTGTACCTTGCACATCTTGCTTGAGCTGTGGGTTTAATGCACATTGTCAAGAGCGCTTGTGTGCCATTTTGCATAAGATACAGTGTTAATTTAAGATGTGCATTAAGTGAATCATGTGTGCAGGCAGCGACACAGCTGATGTCATCAACATTAGGTGACGCGCACTGACACGACTCTCATGTGACACAAGCCTAAGAAAAAAGGCTGGTGCTTGTGCTCCTGAAAATTTATTTTTTGCAAAGCAAGTTACCTATACACACTTTGAACATGCTAAGCTGGATTGTTTAACGTATAAACAAATAATTTGATGGAATTGGGACCGGAACTTGAAAATATGAACATACTAAGTGGGAAAATGTGATAACAGGGAACATACTAACAAGATTCCACTGTACTGAGCAAAATTTAATCACTTGATTTACCAATACAATAGGGGGCAAAGTTCTGAAACAGGAAAGGAAGGGAAGGAAATTTTTAGTATGTTAAAGCATTGTATTTATATAAAAGCAATCTATGATGGAATGGTAATGGCAGTGAATAAATAAATAACAAAAAAGAAGAGCTTAACCACAGAAAAAATAATGTCATAATCACAGATAATTAATGTTCTACCTTAATTATCATTTCTGTTGCCTGCTTGATCTTATTTGATGGCGTTTCTCTTTCTCTTTACGTCTCTTCTCTTTTTCAGCCCGTCTTCGCGCTCTTTCTGCTCTTCGACGTTCTGCTTCTTCCATTTGAGATGCTTGTGCCATTTCCACAGATGATAAGAATGGAATAGGGCAATCTGAAAAAACGTAGGAGAGAACAATGCATTTCTTAGAACTATTTGACTACTTATCCCTCAAAAATGTCAGGATGTGTAGAGTACTAGTACAATGTTCAGAACAATTTCAATTCATGTAAAACATGCACTCATGTAAAACTTGTTAATTCTTTTCTTTTAAAACAAAGATAAGAATGAATTACTTTTACAAAAAAAAATTTCATACATTAGGAAGACAATATCAGAATGTTATAGGTATCATAATTCACATAATTCAAACTTACATGATTACTTACAATACACAAACTTATGTTGTGTGCAAAATGCCTCTAAGATATACAAAAGTATTTTTAACTTCATGCACTTGCACTACAATGTGTTAAAAAGCAAGAAAAACTTAATGGATACTGAGTTACTAAGAGCACAAACAGACAAGATGTGATGTGAAGCAGCAGAATCAAAATTATTTAGGGCCTATGTTTCAAGCTATAGGTATAAAGTGACACTGTGTCATGATGCCATTTAGTGACCTTGATGCATTGCATCCTGTCTATTCACACTTAAAGTACTTAATAACACAACTTAAATTTACCTTGTGAAGCTACTGCTGGAGTCCCTTCTGTCAATCCAACAGGAACCATTGGTGCATGAACCACTGGGGGAACAAGGAAGGGAGAAGCAGGAGGTGAATAAGAAATAGGAGCAGCCACTGGGGTGGGAACAACGCTAGGAGGCATTGCTGAAATGGCAGACGATGCACTCGAAATCACCGTAGCACCTGAAGTGGGAATGGATGGAATGGGAGACGTCGCAACGGTCGTGGACACTTGTACTCCAGACACAGGAGGAGGTACAGGGCCATGGACTGACACCAGAGGACTAGTAATTGCTGGAGACGGAGACATTTCCAAGCTTGGTGATGTCAAAAGAGGCACACCTTGAGATGGTGAAGGTGCATGACCCAACAAGCCATGTACGGAAGGAACTTGAATGGGTGGTGTATGAACTGGTGGTCCGCGCATGGGTGGTGTGTGTGGCGGAGGGCAGTGAGTGGGCGGTGGGTGTGAGGGAATGGATGGCAGGAGAGCTGGTGCAGGTCCTGGAGGAGGGCCATGCATGGGTGGGAGGTGAAGAGCAGGCATGTGAGGACTGAGACCTTGAGCAGCCAAATGGGTTGATGTAGGAGGAAAGGTTGATTTTGGAGGTGTCGCAATGGGCATTGTGACTTGTCTTGTAGAAGCATCACCTGTTCCTGGTATCACCTGCAGAACATTGCCAACCTGTACAACTTGACTACTTGAATTGCTCACTGGGGGAGGTTCACTACAAGACACTGGAGGTACAGTATTTGGCAGTGCATCACTTGGAATAACCTGTAAGACATTGAAGCAATAATTAATACTATAAATTTAAAAAAGTATACTTAAGTGAATATAAACTAAGATAATTGTCATTCATAACAACAAAGAAATAGATTTATACTAGTTTTCATTTAAATAGTTGTACAAGGAATAGAATAAAACAGTCCTACCCACCATTCACTTATCTACACAGTTATCAAAATCGGATTTCCCTAACTTTGGTTGATTATGAGTAACATTGTCAAATTAATATTAATAATTATATTTATTGAGTCACACAGGCAATTTCAATCATGTGTGACAAGTCAAATATGATTGATATCCCTACTCTCTCATTTACTACACATTGTTTAGAATAAAGGCAGAAAGGAACTTTTTAATATTTGATAAACATTCACTCCTACATTACAGAACTGCATGGACAAATGATTTTAGATTTGATTTGAATAAAAGGCTGATAAATAATTAACCCTCCACTCCTCTTGCACCCAGCAAAAGACAGCGCAAGAAAGCTTGTGCAGAAAGTGAAGTTAGATTTACTGTCCAGCAAAGCAAGGAGCAATCTCAGCATTTGTTCAAAGGATCAAGGGAAACTGGATGAAAACCTATTTGAAATGGAGTCATTGACCTTGAGACTTAATTACACTTGTTACAGATAGAAACGAAATACATTATACATTAAAATAATTGTCTTTGGTAGCAAAGAAGTTCAAAGCAACATTTCAAGATTGTTTTACAACTATATTAAAAATTATCAAGAAAATATCGCAGGGTCTTGAAAGGTTTAGGACAGTTATAATTATTTAAATAAATTATAATTATTTTATTTTTCTCAATAATTTTGTGTCATAGGACAATCATGTTTCAATAATCAGTATGGGAACTAATGTCTTTTGCAATTCAAATAATTCCGAACTCTTCTTAGTGTACTATTTGGAGGTAAAAAACCTCTTGGAAGTAAACAATGACACACATTACAGCTATTTTCATCAAATGATCAAAATTCACAAAATCTATGTCCACTAATCCCAAAAGCATCTATTATATCTATTATCAAACCTGGCAATAGGTTCCAATTGAATGGTACTTTTTTTGTTCGACAAGGACACCCAAAGTTCTTTATCTGTAGAACTAAATGGAATAAGAATAACAGTTGAAACAAAGGAATGGAATCTCTCTTTCTGAATAGTACCTGCAAAACATTTCCTGCTTGCAAAACCATTGACTGTGAGGAACTCTGTGGCCCTGGCACAGCTGGAGGAGGAACTTCTACTGGAACTACCTGCAGCACATTGCCCACCTGCAAGTACATCACACATTGCTCACCAAGACACATTGAGAAACATTTCATATATAAAACTTTTTCTTAAAAAACAATGCTACTTAATACTTGAAAGTGACTAAAATATAAGTTTGCTTTATTAATAGTCACATGTGAGGAGTCAGTAGTTTTTTTTAGTGGATAGAGCAAACCCTAGATAATAGTATTCTAGATAATAACCCTAGATAATAGCTCTCTAAAATCAAAATTGGTTAATTTAAAGAACTTTTCTTAAAAATCTTATTTAATGAAGTGGAACAAAACATTGTTTCACATAAAAAATTTAATTTAAAATCCATATTTAATTAAAATTCACAAACTGGTCATGATTTTGTGCATTTTTGCTGAATATTCCTGAAAACCCTGAAATTCACAAAATCACAAATCCTGAATATAAAGGAAGTTTCAAAATATAAATTAAATGTCAAGAATTTCAGGGAGTACACTGAAGATTCAAAAATGCTTAATTGTTGAACAAAACACAAGTGGCAGAAGATCCTTAGGTACATTTGGAGTCAGAATGTAAAAACATTGAAGCATATTGTTCTTTAACTGGAGGAAAGAGTTAAGAAAGTCTTGTTCTAAGAAGACATGAGCATCTGATATTTTGATTTCTGAATGAGTTTTATTAACCTTCCATGCAATGCTTCAGTATCAAATTGATACATACCTACTTTTAATTTGGACTAATGAAAGACTTTCCAATTCCTTTTTCTCATCTTCTCCCTAGTTACTTTGATCTCATATTGTGTTAACCCCTCTTTAGATTTTGTGAATCAATTTGAAAAACTGATAATGATGTAATACAGTTTCCAATCAATTTTGACAAAATATGTGTGGCTATTAGGTAAAACTCATTAACTCCACTTTTACGTTATTCGAGAAAATCAGGTTTTAAATTTGATTATACTGATTTGGGATATAGAAATAATGCTTCGTTGTGAGATTCTTTTTTTTAAGGGTTAAGGAATATCTGAAAAAAACTAGTTTTTAGCAATATTTGCCCATCCAATCCGCCTGCAGTAAACGTGTAAATTGACTCGATTGGGTTGGAGTTAATCAGTTTTTCCTGGTACACGGGTGGAGTTAATTAGTTTTTCCTGTTCCACTTCACTTTTATTGGCTTATTTAAATATTTTTCGGTATATGTCGATGTTTTTTTTACATATATCGACGAAATTCGATATATTTCGATATATCTCCATATATTTCGATATATTCGATATCGTTGCCTTATATCCATATATGCTGATAACTTTCGATATATATGGATATATTAAGCGTATTTCAATATAATAAAATTTATTTCAATGAATATTGCTATTTTTCCTTACAAATCTACACATTAGACACATTTTGATATATTCAGCATATGAAAATTAATTTAGTTTTCAGTTGATGTTGACATATTATATCGAGAAGTTTGACATATTTAAAGTTAACAATTTGTTAATTTTAATAATTTGGCATAAGTTCATAATTTGTTCCAACATGAAACTCACTAATAGTATTTACGAACATTTAATAAGTAATTTATTTATTTATTTAGCAACAGGCTATAAGCCCAATGCATAGGAATAAAAAATAATAAGTAATGTAATAAATGTAGTAAGTAATAATAAGTAATAAATGTAATAGTAAGTAATAATAATGTAATAAATGTAATAAGTAATAAAAATGTAGTAAGTAATAATAAGTAATGTCAATTACTTATTATATTACTGAAATATGTCAATTAATGTCATTTGCTATATTTCAGTTGCATTAGATCAATTTTTAACATATTCGATTTGTTAATTCATTTTTACTTTACTTCATACGTACGTATATACGGAGTAATATACGTAGTAAAGGGAAAGTTATGTAATGCTGCGCGAAAAAATGGCGAATTTTCGCCAGAAAGAAATTCGTTGCTTGGCCGTAATAACGAAAAAGTGGATAAATCTAGTTGCTAAATTAAGAGAAAAATACGCAACACGTGGTGTAGCCAGAACCCCTCTTTTGTGGGTCCTTGATACGAAAAACCAATTGAAAGGAAAACATCCGTCTGTCCGTCCGCCCGCCCGTCTGTCAACACTGCTGCACCGAAACCATACGTACGATTTCTTCCAAAATGGATATTCCCCGGTCGATCTGATTCTAATCGAAGCTTTGAGATTTTGAAAAAGATTCTATAAAATTTGGGGTACTTTACATGTAGTCCCCCGGACATTTTCACAATTTTCTCCAAAACAGTTCCAATTTTTTTCTTTAAATTTCTTGTAAGAACAGAGTAAAGTACACTTATTAAGATGGCATAGGTCCGATTTTCACAGTTAACTCTGAATTTTCGAAAATTGCAAAACTTTGAATTTTATTGGGCGTCTTCCTCCAACTACAAAATTGCAGATAGATATTTTTCCTTCCAATAAAAATTGCCTTTCATAGTGAGAATTTTCTTTAGGGCCATGTACATTTTTTTGAAAATTTTAGTGCTATTCCCGCAATATTGCGTGTAATATGTGCAATTTTTAAAAAAATATAAAAGCAAGCTTTTCTCGAAAACAGCTCGAAATTTTTTCTTTACACATGTGGTAGGAACAGTGCTACATGTACCCTATGAGATGACATTAACTCAATATCACTCTATTCTTTTGTTTTATCAAAAATTGCAAAAATGTAAGTTTTTTGAATTGTCTCTCACGTCGGTAATATTTACATTAGTGGCGATTTATTTACATTATTAGATTTACAAGGTCAGGTGCTTTAAATATTGTCAAGAAAAGTTTCACGGAAACTCAACATTTTCTCTGAAAACTAGTTCAAAATTCCACGTTTTCAGAAACGCTCAAACACCATTGTCTCATCAATGGCTTCAAATTTTTTCTTCAAAGTTTTCAACGAATAGTGCTAATTGCACTCTTTAATACGACGTGAAGTTCATTTTGGGATACTTTTCAAAAATTACACAAATGTAATTTTTTTTTGAAAGGTCTCTCACATCTTTAATATGCACATTAACAACAATTTGTAAACACTAATGTATTTGTGTCAGAATGTGTTTCAAATGAAGTTTTTTTGAAAACTCAAAAATTTTCTGTGAAATTGAGCTTCAAATTTCGCATTTTTAGTAGCGCTTAAACGCCATTTTCTTAAAAACGGCTACAAATTTTAAAAGAAAATTGCCATTTAGGATAAGGTTTTTGTGTTCTTTAATATTCTAAAATGAATATTTCCGTTCTACCATTAGGAAACCGAAAACTTAAGAAAATGTCGAAAAAATGTAATTTGGGCGGCGATAGATGGCAGCTGGCATGAGTAAGTGGTAATTCCGAATAGCTAGCCCAGACCGAAGAAAATAGAAAACTAATACAGGAAAGTCTGTGCCATTCTGTAGCACCACTAGTTATAACAGATTTGATGGAGTTAATGAGTTTTTCCTGATAATGTTGGAGTTAATGAGTTTTTCCTGATAGTGTTGGAGTTAATGCGTTTTACCTGAAATTTCTGTTATTTTAGTGATTTTTATCAATTATTATGTTGATTAGGTTAACGTTTTTCACTGATATTGGTGTATGTAATGAAAGAAAATGAAAAACTAATGCGAAATATGGTGAAAACGCATTTTTTTCAAAAATGGAGTTAATGAGTTTTACCTAATAGCCACAGATATATTCAGGGAAGTAAATTTCAATTTACAACAGAATTTCACGCCAAAATGTATTATATACTTCACAGAATAGAATTTACCTAAAAATCCTACTTAAAAGAAAATGCAATGAAGTTTATAAATCATAAAAATAATAAATCCTGTAGTAGCATGAGGATTATAGTAGAATAGAATCATGGGATCACTCCTGCCATATGAGTTGACTAATCGAAGCAGCTGTTTCTCACATAGCAACACATTTCCTTTGTACCTACATCCTTTCCCAGGATCTTGGTGGGTGGACTGAGTTGCTTGTTGTCTTCCATTACCTTTCTCAAGCTAACCTATTGTCCTACCCTGATCTTATCCCTTCTAGTTCCTGAAGTTGGCAGAGAGCTATAAAATGCACTACCCATGTGATATGGAGAAGTTTGTACAAAATGAAGCTTTAGATGTGCCAGAAAGTAGGTGCAGGACCCCAGCCCAATGTTGACAACCCAAGTGATCAAAATCGCAATGCCTACCATAACACCAAGGAGAAGAACACTTTGATTTCAACTGGACTGTGTACTAAGAGAAATGCCTTCAGATGAAATGTAACAACCAATAAAATTAAATGGAGCAGAGGAATGAATAAAAAAGTTATTCACAAATACCTGCTCAAAAATAAATGTAGAGACACAAGCTTTACTTTGAATTTTCTAAAACCTACCCAGAATTCAAATTTACTGAACAGCATCTGGCTAATCATAATAATGAAATTAAAAAACAAAAGTATCTAACCTGGATTGAAATCAATGAAATATGTAGATATGTGGGGAATGAGATAGCTACAGCAAATAATCAAGCTCATACAAGTATCATGACCAGAATAGAAACACTACATGATTTGAATACCAATAAGGAAGCATCTGAAAAGTTTGTAGGCGATTTCTTTTTGTTTTGCCTTTGCAAGCCTTCAAACTTTGCATGTTGCAAGAAAAGAAAATTTGAATGTACTTTCATGTCCCAAATAGTTAATAGTTGAAGAACACTGTAGAGCGAATGCAAACTACTTGGCACTAAATCTTCAGAAGATTGAGACCATCATCAAAAATGTGGATTAAATTATTGTCATTTCACCTAGTTTTTTCAAATTTAGAAATCAGTATAGCACACTAGTTATAAAGGTAAGAACTTCTGCTAAATACAAAGTGTATGTTCATGTGGCACAATAAATTTTTTAAAAAAGTGAATTTGATGTCTGAAAACTGACTTTGATGGTTAATTTGAATTTTGGAATTTGCTAGTTGTCAATTGATGTTTCAAAACACAGGGTCCACAGTACAGCTGTAATACTGCGTTGTTGTGCAATACAAAAAAGAATTTGGTATCAATTTATAATTTTTGAACCAATCTTATATTCTTGAGGAAAACTTGCCCCTGTATTCAGATTTCAGTAAATTATAGAAATATAGATTTAACAACAGGAGCACATAAATGTGAAGCAAATTTCAGGTAAAAACACATAGTAATTTAGTAACATTTCCTAAATTAAATAAGTGGTCCTTAAGTTAAACAAAAGATTGCATATCTATTCTTAAAACTAGTTCCAATTACAACAAATACTATCATGTCAGTACCTGAACAACTCTGGAGCTCTGAGATGGCTGCACACTTCTGGAGCTTTGGGATGGCTGCACACCAATGAAGGCTTCAGGAGAATCCCAGTTAGTAAGAGGTCGGATGTTTGGTGTGGGCAACAGAGGTGGTCGTCTTTTCTGCTGCGGAGGTGCATCCAGAGATGGAGGAGGCATCTGCAGCAGGCCTGGTTTTACAGGTGGAGGTGGATACATGTGTTGGGGAGGTGCATACTCTTCCACAGGTTGACCATAAGGGGGTGGAGGAACATGTGCATAGTACTGAGCATAAGGAAATGCTGCCTGTTGTTGTTGTTGCTGCTGCTGCTGCTGTTGTGGTGGTGGTTGTTTCGTAGTTACCTGCTGCTGATGGGGTGCTTGTTGAGGTTGTGGACAAGGAGGAGGTTGCTGGTGTTGATACACTTGGTACTGAGGAGCTGACATAGGAGGTGGAGTGTTCTTCACTCCAAGCTCCATTTCTATTCGGTCATCAAGAGACAACCTCTTAGGGGAAAATGCTGGTGAGGCAGTTGGGGTAGGGGGACGATCAGATGGTGAAGAGGCAACCACTTGCTGTTTCAAATATGGTGGTTTCCTTTCATAGGATTTACTAGGAGCAATGCCAGGGGGATAGGCAGTTGATGAAGGTGACATTTCTTGAGACCGATGAGCCATATCTTCCTGTTTGGTTGACACCAACTCCGAATCACTTATGGTTGAATCAGCTAAACTTCGCTTAAATCCAACAAGTGGGGATGAAGCAGGAGAGCAGCTAAGCTCCATATCAGCTTCACCTGCAGCTCCACTGGGCCATGTACTGGCACCACCCAACGTACTATTGACAGGCAGAGGGATATCCCGAAGATAGTAATTTCCAGTGCAATCACAGTCTCTTTCCTTTGGCTCTCTCTCCCACTCCCCTTGCCAATAATCTGGGGGAGGGCTGTGACTATGTTCTCTGTCTTCTCGATGACTCTCTCGTCGATCACGATCATGATGATAATCTGTAGGACTTCTATTTCTCTGATTACTCTCTCGATCTTCCCTGTGCCGGTCTCTCTTTTCGCGTTCCCATCTCCCTCGGTCACGCCGATCACTTCTTCTATCTCGCTCTCTCTCCCTTCGTCTTTCCTCTCGCCTATCACGAGAATCACGCCTCTCCCGTTCTCTTGCAGAACTTCTCTCCCTTTCTGTAAAATCTTTTCTAACAGGCTCTTCATCATGCCGAGAATCGCGGATATCACTTTCTCTTCGCTCTTTATCTCTAAATGCGATTCTCTCCCCATCACAATAATCCTTACGGCTTCGATCTTCTCGTCGCTGATCTTCATCCATTTCTCTCTTTTCTCTATCTCTCTCACCACAGGGTTTCCTAATCCTGTCTTCATCTCTCTGCTCTCTATCCTCAATTTCCCTTTTAATTCTTTCGGCATATTCTTTCTTATTTTTATCATGAACATCTTCAGCATCTTCATCTTCAACAACTCTTCTTTCTCTGGAGACTTTCTCCTTTTCATCTTTTCTGTATTGCTCCTCAGATTTATCACCTTTTGTATGTTCACCACTTATCAAGACACTAACCTTTCTGTCTTCACCATGATTGATCAGACTTGGAGTTTGAGCAAGTAATTTATTTGGATCACTTTCTTCGCTTCCATCTTCTGGATATTTTTTTCTAAATTGGTAGTCATCATGTGAAGTTCTAGATTCTTCAGCTCTCTCTTTATTATTAGCAACTGGATCACTATCCCCTATACCTCTAATATCTTTATAAACATCCCCACTGCCTTCATTAAGTGTTCTTGTATCTCGCATATCCTTCCGCAAGTCATGTTCATCTCTCCTAATATCATGCAGTTCATCTCTGTGCCTTCTCTCATCCCGTTTTGATGCACTTGTATCTTGATTTTGCCATTTTCTCTCATCCCAGGATTTATCATCTGCAAAATCAATAAGCCTTTGAGATGATTTTTCAACAGAATCTTGCCTCTCCCTAACTATCTTTTCTTTGGCATCAGGTTTCACATCACACATTCTAAATGCAGATGATTTGGAATGGTATGTCACTTCTCTTGATTCCCATTCACTCTCTGACTCATCTTGACAAATGTTTTCTTTTTCCAAGTGAGATCGAGCTTGACTGCTGTTTTTAGGTATTTCAGGTTCATGGGAATAATGAAATAAATTCACAGCCTCAGTAGTTGGAAGAACATTTATACCTTTTGGTTGTTCTAAATCATTTTCCCAGTCTATCAAAGGACCACATCCTTCTGAATTATCCTTTTCCACTTTCTCTGTAGTAAATTTTTCACGTCTTGCAGGTCTGTCATGCCATTGGTCATGAATATATCTACTTTTGAGAGATGCATCTTTTTCTCTTGATGCTTCCCAACCTTCTTCTACACCTTCAGGCATTTCCCACTCACTGAAACTTCTGCTTTCACTTCGATTAATCAGTTCCTTCTTCTCTGAGATTTCATTTAACACATCAGAAGACTTCTTCACTGCAGAATCCATAAAACAAATTCCTTGAACATCTTTAGTAGGTATATTTTCTTTTCTTTCTATGTTACTTGGTATATATTGATCATAGAATATCTTTTCATTGACTGATTCTGAAAGAGCATCAGACTCATTTCTTGCCAAAGGAAGAGATTCATACAATTCTTCAATTACTTTCTTTTTTGGAGGCACAGTGGTCATGCCCCATCGAGATGGACGTTTTCGTTGACGTTCTTTAGGATGTGAATCAGAATTTGAAGAACCTGATTCAGTTAAAATGGGTATCTTTGATGAAGAGGTAACTTCTGAATTCGTTGTCTCAGTTGTAATACTACTGGTTGGAGTTTGTTCAACAGTTCGCCGATTGGTAAGCCATTCATCTCTAGAGCTTTCAAAAACAGATGTTCCACTTCTTTTCTCAGAATCTGATTCAATTTTTTTATCTGGATTAGTTTTTTCATTTTTTAATTCTTGTGTAACATGTTGCTTTTCAGACATGTTACTATTGTCATCATCAACATTGCCAGAAGAATCTACAAGAGACTGAGATGATTGTAAACGGCCCGAAGGAGATAAGAGTTTGAAAGAAATGGCTTGCCTTTGATTTGGTGTTTTTACACATTTTGCAGATGAACTACTGAGTTCTGGAACTGGCAAATTTGGAAGTTTTTCAGAAATAGATTTATTTATTTGTTTATTTCGGGTACTGATAGAGATATCATCCAACTGAGTTAGAGAAACAGTATCATCTCTGTTGGCTAAAATAGGAGTTAGTGGAATGTTATCTAATGTGAAGTTAGTACCTCTACTTGACACAACACGAGGAGTTTCAGGGTTTCTACTGCCAGGGCGAAAACTTTCCTCTGATACATTATAGTTTTGTTTCTGGAATAATTTTCCACTAAAATTTGCATCATGAGTATCCTTAAAACTTTCCCGAGATAAGTCACTCCCAAATCTATCGATAATTTTGTCAGGTATGTGGGAAAACTGACTTGAATCTGTACTACATAGTTCTCTTGACTGAGAATGTGAAAGATGCGATTTAGGAGTTTCATCTTCAGGTGGATCTGGACTGTACAACAATGGAACTTTGGGATTATGTAAGTCTTTCTCGGTTTCACAGGTGACATCTTGTGGTTCAACTTTTACTTTCACAAAAGAATATTTGTCACCAAACGTTTTTAAACAACTAGAATCAGACTTTCCTGAAATGGAGGAACGAGACTGTTTCTGATAACCACGATCATCTTCAGTTTCATCATCACTTACAAACCTCTGCGTAGGTTTCCCAGAATTCTTATCAACATTTCCTTCCATAGAATCTTTTTCCGTAAAATTGTCTTCATCTTCTTCACTAAATACTTCCTTTTTAATGTCTTCACTTCTTAACAGTTGTACTGGATAATCGTCTTCAAACCCTGCTTTCCTTGGAGATGTTCTGTGATTTGTATCTTTTGCATCATCACTTTTATTGTCTTCCCTGCTATTATGATTATCACAACTGTCCTCATTTGAAGAATTATCTTCCCAATCATTTCTTTCCAGTACATTAGAATTTCTAAACCTCATTTCTTCATTTCTTTTAAAGGAACATTCTTCTGAAAAATCATCAGTGTGTTCAGACCCCTCCAAATCCTTTTGCTTGTGCCCCTTTTTACTCCCACTACTATGCTTAAGTTTACGGCTACTGCTGCTTTGTTCCTTTGAACGTTCACGTTGAGAAACAGTTTTTCCTTCAGTAGAATTTCGTCTCTGGGGAGTAGGCGAGTGCTCTGGTGAGGTGGACGGAGAACGACGCCTTTTTTTGTTTGAACTAACTACAGGAGATGTTGTGCATGACCGTCTCTCCCGTCTGCGTTTCTTAATATTCTTTCTCTCTGATTCATCATCGCTCGACTCTGATGCATGGTAATGGCTACTTTTCTTATAAGAACTGCTCGATTTCTTTTTTGACCCACTCTTTTTTTCTCTCTCTTCATTATAATTTTCATCTACAGAAGAATTATCTTTACTATATTTCTTAGAACTCTTCCTATGACTTGTCTCAGTTTCATTTGAACCTTTATTTTTTCCAGATGCCTTTTTGTGGTCTGAACGCACATCAGAATCCTTTCGATGACTAGTACTGTTTAAATCTTCATGCACAGCTGCTTTTTCATCAGAACTGTATTGCTCAATATTGTTTTCTTTAGAAATATCTTTCTTTGATGTTTTGTGACGTGTAGATTTGGAACGCCTACTACGCACATTATCTTCCGAGTCACTTGATTCCGATTCTTTACGACTGCGTTTTCTTTTCTTACTAGGCTTCTTCTTTGGGATTCTTTTGGCTTTCTTCTTCTTCTTTTTTTTTCCGAGCACTGCGATCATCAGAGGATACATTCTCAGAACTACTGTCACTTCCTTCTGAACTACTGCTTTTGGCTCTTCTCCTGCTTCTCTCTTTATGTTTCTGTTTCTTTCTATTGTCATCTGAACTTGAACTCGAACTATCAGCATTAGAAGAACTGTCACTTTCTGAACTACTGCTACTATTTGCACGTTTCTTCTTACTTGTCTTTCTTTGCTTCTTCTTGTTGTGAACAACTTTTTTACGCTTTTTCTTTGAAGTCTTTTTGGACTTGCTTTTACGTTTTTCTTTCACTTCTTCTGATTCAGCACTGGATTCTGAACTACTAGAACTATCACTAGAAGATGATCTCTGTTTCCGGTCTTTTCTGGGGTGTGTATTATTTTGTTCCACATTATCAAGAGCTCTAGCTTTAGATTCTTGCTTTTCCTCTTTTTCGGGGGGCAGAAGTTCATCTTCAGAAGCAGATGAAGTCATTAACTTCGGTTTGTTGTGCAATTTTGTATCAGATAACTTCTTCAGATGCTGAGTCTCTTCAATCCTAGCAGGTTCTATATCCAATTTGTCATGACTTGCTTCACTATCCGCAGAATTTCTTCTATCTCGTCTTTCTTGAGCAGGAGTGTCTGGTGTTCCCACACGTTTCAATGCAACTTTACCTACAACCTCTGATGAAGGAACCTCTGTATCACCATCTTCCACTGCTGAAGACTCAAAGCTAACAGCTTTCATGAATTCCTCATATTCTGATGCCAATTTCAGATTAGTGTTCCCGTCGCCACTATTTTCTGGATGGGCATTATTTGTTGAACAATCCTGAGGAAGCCCAGTAGTATATGCACATTTTACAGATTTGGGTGTAGTTTCTTCATCAATTTCCTTACCATTTTTGAGATTCTGCTTGTTCTCTGTTTCTTTGTCTTTCAAAACATGGCTGTCTTTTGCAACTGTGGTAGAATCTTCAGAATTGCTTTCATTAGCACTCGAACTTTCACTACTACTATCACTAGAATTATCACTCTCACTACCTGATTTATCTTGATTTTCAACTGGTATCTCATCTTTTGCACTTACCTCTGCAAAATTATTTTCTCTGTCTTTTTCTTCCCACTTTTCTGCATCATCATTGACAGTCTCTGGACTCTGAGAATTCTGTATGGTAATATCATCTTGAACTCTGTCATCTTCATAATCACTATCCCACTTCGATCTAACAGTTGTTCTTTCCCCACTTCTAAGAGAACCTTTTGTTTCTGGCTCAGATGATTTTACATCTCTTTCTCTCTCACTGTTTAGGTAATTAGGCAATTCATTTTCTCTAACTTCAGAACTTTCTACAGAACTATCTTTCTTCTTTGAGTAACTGTCTACATCAGTCTCATCACTTCTCTCCCTTTTAACATTCATTTCCACATCACTTCCTGTACTGGGACATGCTTCTTCACCATCTGGCCACACAACCAACTTTACAGGCAGAAACCAAGGTCTTTCTCTTCTGGTACCACTAGTGTCATCAGAAGAAGACATATTTTCGTCTATTTCTGTTTCATCATAAGAAACTTGTAAAGCTGCCAGACTATTTGACAAATTTGCATCAGTGGTTTGTTTAGCTTTGTAATTTTTTTCAGTCTTTGAATTTGTTTTACATAAATCACCATTTATTACACAATGCATTAAATCTACTACTCTTTGTGATGCTTCACACAATATTTCTTTGCGTGTTCTGTAATAGGCTTTAGAACCTGCTGGATTTTCACAATAGGGTATTGATGGACGAAATTTAGTGAAGTGTATAAGACTTCGGGGATATTCTTTCTGCATCTGACGTACACCAACTGCCATAAAAGGGTATATAACTCGTGATGTAGATTCAAAAGGCTTTAACATTATATCATGATCAGATTCAGGTGTTCTATCTTTGTCCTCAGACTGACTTGGTGATTTATGTCGCTTTTCACGGGACCTGGCAAAAGAAATAAAAATTGTAAAATTACACTACTTTCTGGTATTCAAATATAAGTAAATAATTGTTTTCTTTATAAGTGATGCACCCACAGCTTACTATCACATTTGAAATGTGAAATTAAACTTGCATGAAGACATCCTGTTTGTTAATATACGAGGGTAATCCCAAAAGTAAGGTCTCCTATTTTTTTTAAAAGTACAGAACTCTGTTTGTGTGGCAGTTGGTCACACTGATACGAAGAGTGCTTCCCGCCCTGTGTGTTAACATGCGCACGCAATGCTGAGGCGCTCCGTCTTGGCTTGGCAGCCGTTGAAAATGGAGCTCCCTTTGGATGTTACCGCCAAGTGCGAATTGCGCGCAGTTATTCGGTTTTTGAAGACAAATGGCACTGTGCCTCAAACGGGCAATTCAGAACCGGAGAAGAGGAATGTTAAGCAAGGGCGTACATGTTCTCCATGACAACGCTTGCCCACACGTCGCTCGGCAAACAGTTGCTCTCCTGCAACAGTTTCAGTGGAACATCATTACCCACCCACCCTATAGTCCTGACTTGGCGCCCAGTGACAATCGCCTGTTCCCTAAGTTGAAAGAACATTTGGCCGGAAAGCGATTCAGGTCCGACGACGAGGTGAAAGAAGAGATGCGTAACTTTCTGAACAACATGGCGGCGAGCTGGTATGACATGAGCATACAAAAACTGTCACAGCGTCTACAAAAATGCATCAACAGAAATGGTGATTATGTCGAAAAATAGATAAATGTTCAAGGTGTAAACTGATGTAAACCATTGTGGAAATAAACAGGTCTATGTACTTGGAAAAAAATAGGAGACCTTACTTTTGGGATTACCTTCGTAATATTTAAATATTAAATACAATAACAGGGTTAACTCCTTTAAAATACAGGAGCGACATATTTCATGTGATTCTTGATTATTATAAATATAATATAAAGAACCTACTTTCAGCTGTTCTTTACCAGTTTGGGGGATAGAGAATTTCTTTCTTCATACGTCACTATAGGTTTGCCAATACAACAAATGTACATATTCACCATTCGTTCTGCCAACCATCATTGGCTGGTTCAACAACATGCACAACCT
Source organism: Acheta domesticus (assembly GCA_031308135.1). Taxonomy (NCBI): domain Eukaryota; kingdom Metazoa; phylum Arthropoda; class Insecta; order Orthoptera; family Gryllidae; genus Acheta; species Acheta domesticus. Next base: position 23,331,815 of record JAHLJT010000631.1, on the reverse strand, counting down.
CAAATAACTATTATCACAAATATGTGGAGGAACTATCAAGGTCTAAACCAACATAATTTTATTCCCATGACAGTGCATCATTTGCATAATTTTGTGGATCCAGTGACAGGTGCTACTACAAACACCATTGAAAGCCAAAAGAGCCCTATACGTCACCGCCTCGCATGCGGTGGTTTACGCCAGAATGATTTAGACACCTCGTGGAATATTTGTGGCGAAAAGATTGCAAGAAGATGGGTAGAGAACCTGTTTCTAGTTGAACATTACAATATTGCATTTTGAAACTTTTTTGATTTTTTCAAAGAAAGTGTTTTTATAATTTTTAACTCTATTTTGTAAGCAAACGTATAATTTTTCCTTCATGCTTGCTTTAGGTTAGAGAAAATAACATTATACTACAAAGTTAAATTAGGTTCTTTTCACATGAATACAAATATACGTTTCCCTAAGTTGGTAGTAGCAAGGTGCAGAATGGTATTACTTGTTTGCAGATTGGTATCACGACAAAAGACGAGTGCAATGCGCTGCATCCTCCAACAGGTAAAGAATATCCCTACTTTCATTACAAGAAATCTCTAGATAAAATAGTCTTCTTTAGAATTCTTCACTAGACAACAAAACTTAATATGTAACATACTGGTAAGTTTTTATTAAATTGAAAACATACATCTGAACTACTTATAATAATAGGATGTCTAAATGATTTGCAACTGAAATAGAATGAAAATTGTGCCAAGCATACCTGCTCCTATGTTCTCTGTCTCTTGATTTTCTTATTCTGCCTCGATTATTACTTGCCAACTTGTCTTTTTCAAGTTTCAATTTGAGGCGACGAATTTCTTCAAACTTAAACCCTCTGTCTCTAAACTGCTGCCAATTTTTGGGCAATTCAGATGGACGATGCTTCTTCTCTTCTTTTTCTCGTTCACGACCACTACGACTATGTCTCTCCTTACTACTTCTGTGATGTTCCTTGCTGTGATGGCTACTTTTTTCTGAATCTCTCTTTCTCTTCTCTTCACTTCTCTTCCTCTCCTTCTCTTCTTCTTTGGATTTTTTTTCACTGTCATGAGTGAGTAAGCTACCAAGTAGTTCCTCAATGGCACCCTTTCGCTGTTCTGACAATATATTACTCATTTCAAGTTCATCTCTTGGTTTAACTAAAAGAAAAGATGACAAAAATTAAAATTGTCAGCAATTCAAAAACAAATATCTTCATGAAACATCAGGAGTTGATACTAACCTGGTGGTAGAATTGAAGCTGACATAAGTGGAAGAGGATATGTTTGATCTCCAAGTATTTGTGGACCTATTTGCGAGTTGTATCCAAGTACACCTCTCATAAGCATTTCCTCTCGTTTAATTTCTTCAATAGCAGACACAACAGCACGAGCTTTATCATCACGTGAAATTCCCTTCTTGCCCATGCCCTTTTTCTTAGGGGAAGTCAGACGTTCATCTTTGTCCTTCACTCCAGTATCGTCGTCATTAGCAGTACCTAGAGAATAAGTGAATTAGAATATAATTAAAGAACAATCCAATTTATATAAAATTGTTTAATAAAGAAATTAATATTTCACTTCTTCCTTCTTTGCAGAGAGAGAAAGAAACAAAAAGGAAATAATATCAAAACAATAATAAAATCATGTTGCATAATTAAATAACTGAACTCATATGTAGTGAAATACAATTAAATGCATTAATATGCTAATATAATACTTTGAACTAAAAACTATAATATTATAAAAAACATCCATCAGTTAACATAAACAAAAATAACAATTTGTAAGATAAACACAAAATACCACTACCATTTTTAAACAATTTTCAGAAGAAATGAACTCGATGGAAAAAAGAAAAAAAGGACTGTCTTTCTTTCTTTTCTTTCTTTCTTTGGATAACGCACTTTATGACAACAAAAACATACCAAAAATTGAGATTAATAATAATAATAATAATAATAACATCTTTAGTCGTGATTTAGAGGAATAATAATAATAATAATAATAATAATAATAATAACAATAATAATAATAATAGTAGTAGTAGTAAGATAAGTGAAGATGATAATTTCCATGTAATACACACAATAACAATGTTTTAAACAGATTCATAAAGAAGACTTTTTGGCTTTAAAATGACACCAAAATGTTAAATTCATGAAAGTTGTTGTTGTAAAATTCATGAAAGTACATAAAGTTCTCACTCAAATAAAGTTACAAACTTTATTTGAAATTTTCTTAAAATTACTATAAAAAAAACTCTGCATTTTTTATTAATAGTTTACTTTAGTATGATATAATTTTGAGCAATCTGGCATACAGAGGGGTACAGAGCAAACTTAGTTCTGCTACACTTTCTTCCTTTGAATATTTTTCTGTAGATTGATTTGACAGGAAAACAAGATGGCACAGGTTTAGACAAGGTCCGGGCAGTGAGTTACGCAGCACTTTCTTAATTTACTTCTATTTGTTAGTGTCTTAAAATAGCACAGGAATAGAATAAACAATAGCACACCCTGGCCAAGGCCTTTGTACAGCCCAAATCCAAGTAGAGGCTGTTAGATCCATTAAATAAGCAGGAAGCTGAACTTTAGCATCAGTTAGGACAAATGAGGTGGAACTAGTATCGAAAGGCCATGATTGTTTAAAAAAAAAATATAAATTGTTTTGCAATTTTGTTGGAGAAATTGTTTTGTAAATTTTCCAGAGCTCCATCAATACCAATTGACAAAACAACATTTAAAGAACTGATAATTTCATAATTCAAAAAACAGATAAAGCTCAAAAATTGTTTCCTCCTTATTTCACCATACAATCAGAAAATATTAGTAACTTTTAATATGCTCTACATCTTCATCATGCAACTGTTAGATTCTCTCTCTTGAGAGCAAGGTAAGAATTCAAAGAAATTTCACACTGAGTCCCATCTCAAATTATAGCCATTGACATTTAAATGAACACCCAAAAGCAATACATGAAGGTGGATTCACAAGATGAAGTTAAGCAAATTACAAAATCAAAACAGTTTATCAAAGTCAGTGCCTTGGTCCATTTTTCATTCAAATCTGTCATGAATCACTCTCTGACTGGGACATGAAATGTGGAACTTTCTAAACTTGGCTGTGGGTGAACATGAGAAGCAAATGATGCAAATATGTGCAAGTTCATCTAAGAATTTAACTATTTTTGCACTTATTAAAGACAAAGATTAAACAAAACTTCGAAACTGACTTATTTTCTATTCTGTAACACAGAAAAAAAACTGAAAACATATTTAAATATGACGCACTCAGCACTAGTGGATTCAGCAATAACCTTTAACACTGAAAAAGAAAGCATGCTGCTGAACATTGTGTAACCACTTCACATAATACAATAACTTGGGAAGGGAATTTTCTTTGTGGCTCAACAAGTATGCACATAGTTTTGCTTTGAAAATTCTACTACTTCAGGTGTTAGTTGACATGTCGTGATAAATTGTCATTGCAGTAATATCTTATTGTGTAGGATGGCACAAGATTAGACATCAACGCAATACTCTATTGGGCAGGATAAAACAATTTGAAGAAAATGAAGGTAACAAAGAAGAAGAAGTCAACAAAAAAAAGAAGTAAAAGAAGAAGCAGAAGAAAAAGAAGAAGGAGAACGAGAAGAAGAAAAGAGAAGGAGAAAGAAGAAGACTTTGTAAATCATTGCTTTAAAAGTGAAAATACAGTAAACCCTTGTTAGCACGAACTCGCTTAATATGAATTTTGCCTTAACACAAACAAAACTTCGGTCCCGGTAAGGGATTATGGTAATACAGACATTTACAGTCTTCTTTGTTTTCTTAAATTTTTCAAATTGTCTTATCCTGCCCAATAGAGTATTGCGATGATAGCTAATCCTGTGCAATCCTACACAATAATATATTACTGGTACTCTAATCACACAAACTCTGATTATTTCAGTCCCTTGGAATTCGTGTTAATGAGGGTTTACTGCAGCTTCATAATGATCCCCAAGTTCATGTCATTGTGAACTGTAAACAAACATTACAGGCCTTTCATGGCAGGCCTATTAACGGGTTAATTTCATTTTACATGGATTTTAAGATCCTGCTAGTTTTTTTATCTTGTATGAAGTTCAGGTTGCTTATCTTCTCTCAATTCTTCAGCCAATCTGACCCACATTTCCCTTCATGGTTCTCAATAAATTCCCCTCGCATGTCATCTGCAAGATCCCTTACACATTCACTGCATGTTTACCACACGTTCCCTCACATGTTAATCACATATTTCTGGGATAAACATCCAGGGGCGAGTTGGGTCTGATTTGTGCAGTCATCACTAGACCTGCCCAATGTCTTTCTATAGCATCACACAGTTACCAACTGCTGAAAACCTGGCCAAAATACAGAGATTTGACTTGGTAAAATTGAATAATTATATGCAATGGCTCCAGAGGCTGCTGAATAAGAATATGAAACTACTTTTTTTAAAAAACAAAGCAAATCAAGCCAAACCTTCATATTTTGGCCAGTTTTCAGCAGTTCAGACCAGTGTGTATTGCTTCAGAAAGACTCTGGGCAGGTCTAGCAATGACCACGCAAAACTGCCACGTCTCCCCCTGATGATCCCCTACACAAGTTTCCACATGTTCTTCCAACTGCTCCTCATATGTACCCCAATGTACTCTCAAAAGGTCCCCCAAATGCTCAGATAAATATTCCGCCAAATGATTCTTGAAAAGTACACCATATGTTCTCACACTTCATAAACTGGAAATTCAAAAATTTAATTTAAAACATGTTTATAAACCTGGTGGGCCGCATATTTTGCGGTATCTCCCTTGCCTGAAGAAATGATAAATTCTGAATAGGTTGAGTACCCAGAAGACAAGATGGGAGGCAAGATGTGAATAATGAATAACAATAATTAAATACAAAACAATACACACGATACAAAACAATTCAAACAATGCAAAATCCATAAATGCTATAAAAGAGTATCCTTTTCTTATATTATTTGTAATATTATAATACAGTATGTTGCAAAACCTTATTATATTTAGCTTACATATTTCTTGTACTTATTGTATCCTTTTTATTTTTTAGCTATTTCTTGAAAAAGTCTTTAATCAAAAGAAAGGCAGGAGATTTAAATTCGCAATTTTTGAGTTTTTAATGAAAATACACCAAGAATCAAATTTATACGTGTACTTTACTCTATTCGAAGAAAATACTTACACATAAAAAACATTTTTTTGCCCTGGGAATGGCAAACCAACCTATGTTTCAAAAGGAAACAACAAAGACCATTTTCCCACAAGGCAAGGTAACTGATTACCTCCAAAAAAGAAAAAAAAAATCCCTAAAAATCTTCTGAGATTCCAAGAAACTTCATGAGATTACTTAAAGTATTTATAGCACCAAACGAAAGTTAATCACTTGTGCTGTGCTAAGACAGATGGACAGACAGAGGTTTTTTGCAATAAAAACAAATTAACAGCAGCAACTTTCAGAAACATGAATCCCCAAACTATATATTTCAGTCCCTATCACAACATTTGATTTTTTACACCACTTCAATACTTTCCGGACATATATGAGAAAGTGAAAGGGCAAAAAAGTAGAAACTTTTCAAAGTAAAAAACTCAAAAGGAAGAATAGGTTCCCTAAGGAGTCTAGCAAAGTTACAGGTCCACGAGTAAAAAATAAGATAAATAAAATTTTAAAAAACATAAAAAAAGCAAATAATCCAGTCATGAAAAGGACCACTAATAGCTGATCAGAAGTGTCATAACAAAAACTAATTGTCAAGTGAAATACCCAACTGGATTTTTCAAAATAAAAATATAAAAATTTTAAAATAGTCGAGTGGAAAAAAAAAAGAGAGAGAGAGAGAGAGAGAAACACACACACACACACACACACTTTCATTTATACATAATTATTTTGGAAGCAAGAAATTAACAAATTTTGCAAATGAAATTGATTTTCATGCTAGAATTTATGATATAACAAAATATGAAATTCTTGTCTTTGACTCAAGTTTGAATACATTTGTGCTACTTATTTATGATTATTGAGAACAATGAGTGCCCAGACAGGATGTCTGCATGGGAGCACATGACATTACCAGAGCATATATAAGAACTAGTGGTGCTACAAAATGGTACAGACTTTCTTGTACTAGTTAGTTTTCTAATATCTTAGTCTGTGCTACCTTCTTGGTATTGCCTTAACCTCTTCCCAGCTATTATCTAGCGGCACCTACAAGAGGTTTTTTCACATTTTTCTCAATTTTTTTTATATATTCGATTGTTGGTGGTGGTTACCTGAACTAAATGCATGACAGTCACTTTGGGCTGATCAACAGGAACAATTGCTTATTATCATACAAAATTATGTTGTGATTGATTTTCTATGGCTTCAGATTTTGTATGAAACGCAAATACTGAAACCGGAACTACAAAGGGTTGTCTAGACTAGTTTACTGTGAAACTAAATTTTAATTATATGATCCAACATGCCAACATTTTCCTAACATATTTTGAATATTACGTTATCATTACTAAATAAATTTTAAATATAAATTGTGTGTGACAATTAATAATGGTATCCACACAGTATGTAATAAAGATATCTACACCTGATACATTGCTAACTAAAAACTGTTAGTTGATTCCATCATTTTAAATAGTCTCACATTGTATAATAGACAATTGTTAGTTATTTGATTACAGAACAGTCTGTGGGAAAGACTATAGTATGTGGGAGGCAAAAATGCAACTTGTGGAGCATAGAACAGAATAATATTATGCGAGTAGTAATGGTGTAATGAAAATAAGTGAGTATAAACCTACAGTCAGGTTTCACCACAGCTTGTAAACTTGTATGAGGCTTACACACCATTGAACAGAAAAATATTAAGGAGTTTGATAAAATGAAAATAACCAATTATAAAGATACCAGTGGAGCCCAGCAGATGGTGTCCTCTTTCTCTCTCTCTCTCTCTCTCATTCTCTCCATTTCCCTCTCTGTCTCTATCTTTCTCTCGCACTGCCTGTCCTGTCCTCCTTGGCCTCGCCCTGCATCACATGGAAATGCCCAACAACAATGAAGCCCAGGTGGAGCTCAGTTGGAATGGAAATTGAATTATAATGAAGTGCCCATCTTATGTTACAGTGCCATCTAGTGAAGCCACACTAAAACGAACAATATAAAAACCTTCTCCATGAAAAAACATGTACTGTGCCCCCTTTTATGGAGACCAATCACACGGTGTTGGAATTAATCAATCTAGTACATACCAGCATTTTTATACATGTAGACTATCGAGTTTTACTAGTAAACTAGCAGTAATTAAAATTGCATAAAAGAAATCAAAGTTAGTGACATTGGAAAAAGTGTAAATTTGAGGTTTTGTGGGACTTTTCAGAAGTGAACCCCTGTGTGCCAACAGTAAAATCCACCTTGTTTAGATGTAATAGAAGTTTAAATATGTACATGAATTTATAGTGTCAGAAAATTTGTCTTCCGCATGCTCTTTTTCTATAAGATAACAATAATAAAGCATGTTGAATGCCACAAGACAGTCAACTTGAATGCCAGTCATTACATAAGTGCTGCACTGAGGCAATTCCATGCATAACACTGAAATCTTACTCTTTGGGCCGTATTCATAGTCGTCACTTTTAGAATAAGAAAATACTTAAGCTACAAGAAGTTACTTTTGATAAGGAAATGCTTATGCACATTTGGTATTCATAGACGATATTTAACATAAGAACGACGCTAGCAGCGTCTCGTGTGGCAACAGCGCGTTGGGTGGTTCACAGCCACTCAAATCCTGCTTGAAACGTCCCATCAAGCTGGCTGTGAACTATTCTTATGTATGCGTCCGTAGGCATCAGAGGGGGTACCCTAACCTACACAATTACTTAAATAGTGGTAGTAACTTAAACAGTGTCTTAAATAGTGAGAAATCGGTAAACCTCAATTAATTGTAGCTGATTTTTGCCACCAACATTTACCAAAACATGTACTTTCGTCTGGGTAAAACACTACCTTTTCTTAAATATTCTTGATCATTCTGCATTTCCGAATGGTTGTACATATCACGTAAATATAGTTGCTACAAAGAACAATGCAATTTTTAACATTTTTATAATGTTCAAAATCGTAGTCCATTTCCATTTCTTTCACATTACGACTATTTTCAACCCACCAAGAGACGATTCAATTATAGCTATAAGTGGAAGCTGGACCTTCCTTATAGCTATAAGAAGTTTCTTATGCAAGCGGATAGGTTGCCACTATGAATTGAAAATCGTTATAAGGAACTCCTTAAGGTTTTCCTTATTATAAGTGACGACTATGAATACGGCCCTTTATCTTCTAAACACTCTGGTCAACGCTCTAAACAAACAGGGTCAAAACTCATTTTTATTGAGGTAACCACCTCAACAGAGAAGAAATTCTTACTGAGACGCCACTTCAACACTGTTAGTGGGAAAGATTGAAACACATTTCACAAATATGCTTCAGTGGCTACCACAAGGCCAATCCACTCTCAATAATTATCATTTCTTCAAAATTTTATTGAGAAATGTATGTTTATATGCAAACTGGATATACAGAAAATTTACAAGTGATGAAGTGAGACTAGAAACATACAAAGACAAATATGGCAGGAAAATCCAAACTCACCAGCAAAAGGCATTGTCCCTGTGCTCATTTTTTTGGGTGCCTTTCTGTTGAACCCAAATGACAAACCTTGACCACCACCTTGTTTTGTCATGGAGAAAGCAAGTAGGCGTTTCTTAGCTTGAACCTTTCCCAATACAGTGGTTCTTGTCCCTTTTGATCCCAGTGATGTAGGAACCAAAGGAGATCCATGACGTAGTGTGGAATCTTGGTCATGTTGATCATCTTTACCAGTATCATCATCTCCAGTCACACGACTTGGTGAATACCTGAAAATAACAGCTTTGATTACAATTGGTAAATCAATATAGTTGAATAACGCATATTAGATTATGCAACAAACAGTGAATCGGAAATCTAGAACAGTATTCCAACTAAATTAATTTAAAGTGAATGAAAATGCTTTGTGGTAAATAGTGATACCAAAAACTAAAAATAAAACTCTTAATGTATCAACAACATAAATTCACAAATTAAAATGAAATATCAATATTAATAGGGCTTTTTATATGTACTTATAAACCATTAAAGATGAGTAAGTTATGACATCATTCCATAATTTACAACGTTTCTCTCTGTATTACGAAACACTGCAAGAAGATGAAATACAAGACTACCATAGTAAACATTCAATAAATTCCAAATATCGAAATTAATCAATCCAGTAATCCAGGAACGGTAGCCTTTTTGTGAAGACACCAATTACAGAAATTTGTCATTGAATTTATTATGAGAACATTGGCAAAACTTTTTGTGTGCAATAACCCTACAAGGATCATGCATTTACAAGAAGAATTTTCATAAAACTAAACCCTGAGAATTGTACATGATCTGTGTGATACATATATGAGCGAATTATAACTTTGAACATGTACATGAGAAAAGCAATGCAAATGGAAAGTTACAGTTGAATTTCAATGCTTTACAATAAGGCAAATTAAAACACTGTTGAATAATTTCTTAGAAATAAATAAAACTAACATAATAAATAATTTTACTCTTCTCTTTTTTAAAATTTGTTACATTGAATTTATTGTTGAATGAAATAGGTAATTCAATAGTAATAGTAATACGAACATTGTAAACTACCACAAAAGACTTCTCATGCAAAATGAAATTCTTGAAAATATACTATCTTTTTAAAAAGGTATTAAAATGATGTTTCTTAATGCATTGTCTCAGTATTCATAGATATTACTGCTAATCAATATCTAGCAAAAGAGATGAGTGAAAAATGATATACAGAGAAACTTAACTCTGAATTTTTCAACCATTTCATAAATAAAAAGTCATGGAAATTCAATATTTACAATATTATGGAACACATCAATTTCAAAACAGCAATTAATATCTACAATAAAAAACCTGTATCTGGAATAAATGTCATGAAAACATCAAAAAGAATGAAAAAAAGTAATTCAAATAAAAATTAACCTACCAAATCATTTTTAATTATCTTATTATGGTTGCAGTAGGAAGTAATTTGATACCATTGAAACTTGCAAGTCATATTACACAACATATACACAAGTCATATTACAGGAGCAGCAGTAAGACTTGACATTGAAGTATAAAACCTGAACAAAATCCTCCTTCCATTTCTGGACAGCTCAAGCATTAAGTTAAGATTAATCTCATCATTAATACTATTATTATTCTATTGACATTGTTACCATAAAAGATTCCTCAGACATCACTCGCTGGGAGGAAACCCTCAACCATTTTTACAACAGCCAGTATAAGTAATGGAAGTTATTCTACTTTCACCATTTACTATTAACATAAACAATGCATTCAATTAAATCTACCAACCAATATGGTTTGAAGCACACACTGATACAAAATAGGTATGTGAAATAGGTTAAGATAATTCACTACTGCTTATGTCGCTATATGAAACTATTTTTCCATGTTGAACAGTTTATAAAGTTTATTGTCAGAGTGTATTATTAAATTCATGAATAGCTTCAACACAACTTCACCTTTTAAAATCTATCTTGTACCTTGTTAACTTCAATAAATAAATAAAAAAATTGTGACCTAAACTAAAATTCTGCAGAGAAACTAATATTTGTATCATTTCCTTTGATGTTTCCCTACCTCCACCGCTTTTTTGCACCTGACTCTCACGATAGATTCTTATATTTTGGTTGTATTATTGTGAAGTAGTACTACAATAACAAATCTCATTAGTCACACACAATTGAAATTGTAAATATCATTTAATAAATATTATTGTTCTTATTATAATCGTTTAAAAATCATTACCAATACATTCTGTTGCACATATTCATGGCATAACTACCTAAATTAGAAATTAAGAGATGTTGTCATGTTGCATAAGTAGTAAATTAGCAGGAATTTGAAGAATTAGGGCATTCATTTGAACAATTCTCAATGACTATTATAAATATTACATTAATAATCTCACAGGCTGTATGCACCATACTTCTAAATGAGCAACCTGCTAATGTTTCCATTTAATTATTCTTGAATCACATACCGATTGGAATCTTCACCATCAACAGAGCCTGGGGGTAATGGAGGTGGCGAAGAACACAAGTTCTTGCCTTCTTCAACTTTTGACCGAGGTAGTAACTGTACAGTACGTGGAGATGGTAAAGGAATGTTGTGAGGAGAAGAGATCTCAACTGATTCTGGTTCTGCTGAATGTTTGGCAAGTTGTGGATCTGGTTCACCAGGAAGCGGAATATCCATTGTGTCACCTATAATACATCAATGCACATGTAAAGACTTATATGTAGGAAATGCATCAACACCTAAAGAACATAAATATAAATACATACCTTTGTATGAGTCTTCTGCACATCAGTGATCCGGCTTCCTACAACTTACTTGTAGGACATTCATTTCACTACTGAAATCCAAGAGGTTTCAGATGTGTCTGAGTTCAGACTAAACAGAGCTTTTTATGGCAACGAACATTAGAGGTTCGTCTAGTTAAAAGGTAATAAATTATGTTGAGAACACGTTTAACAAGTGCATTTGTACCATTTTCATGGCACGATAAACAAGCACAGATCCGCCATTAACCTCCTCACCGCCTTCTTCACTGTCTGTGTGTCTATATAAAACGCTGTGATATGATCGTCAGTCTTGAATAAAATTGACTTCATGCGACGATTTGATCTTCGAGAATATACGATTCGAAGTATATCTGAAGCATTGAAAATTCATGTTCATAAATTCAGACTTCAGAAAAAACTATTTTACAGTCATTTTACTCGGTCGAGCGTTTATTCGCGTTTTACCATAAAAGATTCTTGTGCTTTTTTTTTGTTGGACACACTGTTTCAAAGAATCTACAATTTCATGCTTTTACATGTTTATATTTACTCATTAAGAAATGAGTACTGAATATGGTACGATTCAAATGAAAACCGCGTAAACAGCACAATTAATAGCTGCTGAATAACAGGCTTTCTTAAACGGAAGTGAATCATAAAATAGTGATATATATTATCAACAACAATTAAAAATACAATGTGTGTATTTTTGTTTTGTTGAGCAAATTTTGTAGCATACGAAAGTAAAACCTAGTCTTTACATCATCGGAGTAGCTCGAACCTTTGGAAAATGATTTATTTGAATTGTAATCAGTTACCTTCGTCAGGCCATTTGGCTTCAGCTGTAAATTGTGTGATATTTGATAATGTGAAAACGGAATATAGAGGAGATGAAGACATCACAATTGAATACACTCTTGATTCTGATGTAAGTTTATTCTTATTCTTGATTGTCGAAGATGTAACTGTTAACCACGAAATTTGACATTTATAAAAGACTACAATTTTTATGAGTTCATTTTGGTGATACATTTATCAATTTGATTTAATTTAGCAATTTCATAAGTTCAAATCATTTAGCAGACATATAGAAGAACCTGTATTTATTTAGACAATTACATTCTTAATTTTTATTACAATTCTTAATGTTTTTTATGTGAATTGTAATGGGAATACCCTTTTCTGATGCAATCAATATGTGGAAAATAAGGTAAAAATTGAGTAAAATTACAAAAATTTTTGGTGTTGGAAGGCAAGGTGTAATAATATTTTATTGCTTATAGTCTTACAAAAAGTATCAATCCTATTTTGTCTAGCAATTAATTTAAATTACTATAAGAATTACTTTGTTTCATTCTATGTTAACTTTATTATTATTATTATTATTATTATTATTATTATTATTATTATTATTATTAAAATAATTTGCATTGTGTCTATGCTTCCTGTTGGGGCATTGAGCACATAGAGTAATGGAGTAATCCTCCATTAATGTATTTAGATCCAGAGGTTCCCAGATGTTCATTCTACAAGAAAGCCACGATGTCTCAAATTGCATGTTAAGAATGATTGCAATAAATTTTTAATTAATTTAAATTACAGTGAGAAATAGATTCAAGTACATTAATTTGCAGCACTAATTCAAGTAGTTTACTTGATAAATTACTTGATTACAAAATCATTACATGATTAAAAAATCATGTAAGTGATTACTTTAACATTAAAATAATTTACATTATTTTAAATTACAAAAATCTCATTAACAAAAAAAATCCAGATTATATTGTGTTTGCACAAAAAATATATCTTTTCATTCCAAGCATGCTTCTGAATTTTATCAAAGAAGGTTTATAGAGGAAACAAAATATTATTAATTTTAATTGCTTATTTCAGAATTGTTAGGTCATAAATGCATATTTTTAAAAGCATACTTCAAGATTTTTTAGGGCAGAAAAATCCTCTCCTTATTGATTAAAAATGTAAGTGCTGACATTTATTATTAGTCACTTGTTAATAGTCACTCTCAGCATTAATAGGTCACTCTGTTGTTAATAATTACAGAAAAGTTAAGTTAATAAAGTTATTTATTATCAGCTGATTTTATCAAAAAGATTAATAAAAAGCTGTGCAGCTATGCAGAATGGATCTTTGTTAGATGATAACTTTAGTGTATTTCCTGTGATAGTCCCTATATTCTCTCATATGATAGTAACAACCTAATATAACAACATTCTGATACATAGTATTTTATATTATTCATACCAAGGCTTTTGAATTTATTGATAAAATACTCAAAAAATTTCCCCAGAAAGAAGTTGTGACCCTCTTCCCAATCTAAAAAGACAGTCTATTTCGTGGTCATGAGCTATCTCTTCAGAAATTATTTACAACGACATAATTTTTATTATAATGCAGCATTGTTTAGGAACATATAATCTTTCATTTGTACTCCTGTAATGTTAAGTTTCTGTTCATACATTTATTAATCTGTGCAGACTGAACCATCATCAAGAAATTGGATTGGACTCTATCCAAAAGGTGCTACACAGTTGGATCAATATGTTACATTTGAGTGGACAATTGTTAACCCCTCCAATGAATATCTCAAGCAACAAAAAATTACTTTCCATGCAAAGTATCACATGAAAAGAGTTGAGGCAGACAAAGAATACTTTTTTATTTTTGTGAACAAGCAAATGAAGGTACAAACTTAAGTAGCATATTATCTAAATGTTGAAAGCAGTTTCTTTATATCTTTTTCATTAAAATTTCTCATCTTGAAATGAAAATTAATGTTATCTTATAATTAATTATATTTTGTAAGAAATGATAAAAATTTTGTTTAATTTTTAAATATTTATATATTGGTGTATTCAATTTTGTTTCAGGTTATAGGCTCGAGCTCTTATTTTTGTTTTCTCTTTTATCACACTTTAGAAATTGATGATCTCAAAGTTCCAGAGAAACTTGGATCACGTGACAGTTCTACACCTGAGGTACCCATGAAATTTTAAAGTTGTGTTTCACCAAATTAAAATAAGAATATTTGATCAACTTTGTATTTCTCTTTCAGTCTCTTAAGAGCCTTTCTGAGGAAAACGTCTTGAAAATGTCTATAACAGATGGGATTGACAAGGAAATTTTAAAAGAAATTCATTGTCACACTAATCATTTTAAGCACAAACAACATATGCAACTGTCAAGCACGCATATGAGTGACAGTATCTCTCAAAATATATCTGGTTTTAAAGCTGATGTCACACTTACTAGCCCTGATTTTCCAGTCTCCAATAATACCAGTCTGAGTAATACCAATAATAATTTTTGTGCATTGTGTAAACGTCCATCAAATTTTGCTGAGATTGAGCAAAGACTGAATGCTAAGGTAATTTAGTATCTAAAAACAATTTTTTTTTTAATTTAAAAAAATCCAAAGTTTTTATTTAAATCAGATTTTTTAAAATTTAAATCAATAAAATGAAGTGTTAAAAACTCTGTGTGACATACTTTGGAGAGAAGTGTATTCTGTGCACATTATCTGACTTTCTGGGATCCCTACCCTAATCCACACAAGTTGAATTATGAATACAGGTGGAAAGGAGCTTTTTGGCAAGAATTGTTAAGCAAATATTTGCTTCCATCTAATAAAATCTATTTGCAACATGCAAATCAGCTACAGACTTTGGTTATTATCCCTCATCATGCCTCATTCATGAAGGAGTCGACTTACTGCCATGAAAACATGCAGAATGATAATTTGAATAACTATATTTCCCACTGAACTGTGGAAGACATGCACTGATTGTAAAGTTACTTTTATTTTAGATAGTTTTAATTTAAAATTTAAAGCTAGTTTTATTTATTCCAGCATATTCTTTTTAAGTAGTCTCTTTTTATTACTACTACATATGTTTTAGAACACCTACCTGTTCAGTTATTGTTAAAATATGTATTGCATGGCATGAATTTCTCGCTTTTGCCGATTTCTAAATATAATCAGTAATCGTTGGGTGAAAAAGTTTTCAATTGAATTTATTCATTAACTTCAGTTATAATTGAATTTATTCTTTAAATAACTATGCATTAAAACTAATATTATATTTTACTAAGTTGTAATTATTAACTGTGATATTCCTGGGTGTCCCTCAAAGGCAATCGGTGAAGGATGTCTCCATGCTGACAGCATGTGGCATTTTCTATGACTCATTTCTATTAGGGTTTCTAAAACTCATGATTTAAAAATTTTAAAAAAATTTGATTTAAATCATTGATGAATGATAATGAATTTTTAAATCTTCATAATTTTCAGAGTTTTGAGAATCTCTGGACTATGTTTCGACTTTCTTAGATTTAATGATTTGGCTGCAAATATCCTGCATTTAAATGCTTTTGTGTGAAAATTGTTTCGCATGTGTGGAATTATGAGAAAGAATTTTAAAAATTTGTACTGAAGAAAGACTATGTACATACAACAAATAAGTGCAAGGGAAGATTTTTGGTTTATAGCTCAGCAAAAACAAAAGGCAAATAAAAGTGTCAGTGTATATTTGGAAGTGTATAAATTAATGTTGTTGTTTGTTTTTTGTTTTGCTTTTTTGTTATAAATATTCAGTGAACATGGTGATTTTAATATTGGAATCTAGTTTGTCCCAGTGGTGAAGCTAAAGGGTATCTGGGAGCCTGAGGCTCTTTGCCCAGTGAGTGTGAGAGAAGGAGATAGTGTGTGCCCTTTTTGTGTGCATGTGTGTTAGAGCCAGCCAGTGTCTTTCTACTGCCAGGCTCCCTCTGGGCTCCCTGCTCAGCTATGAGCCCTATTAATTCCCTCGTGCCTAAGCAGGGAAAAAGGAGTCGAAACCATTTAATTTTCTTAAATGATGCAGTAAAAAAAAGAAAAAAGAAAAAAATGCTATATAACAACAGATTTTGTTGAATAATAATTTGGGTATTCTAAGGCTCCCAGATTACTCTTCAGCTTTGCCACTGGTTTGTCAAAATTAAATTTTTAAACATAACTTGAGATTTATTTTTTTCCTTCTAGATCAAGATGTATGCTGAATATGGTCATACCTTAGAAAAAAGAATAGAAGAATTGGAAAAAAATTTTGAGATGAGTCAAGTAGCTCAAAAGCAGCTTAAATTAATTGCCTACCATGCTAAACGTGAAAAAAACATCATACCAAAAATTCGTCAATGAAATGTTATCGGTTTTAACTAGCAAAGGTGCTGTTCGAATATTAGATGGACATGGAACTGAGGTAGAGTCAAAGATTATCACTCGTGTTTGTAAATCATTTTTTAACCTGTGTTACATTACAAAAATGTTTCGTAAACTGTTCAAATTAAGGAGTGCATTTTAATGATTACAAACTTAACAAATTTTTATCGTTCTGAATTGCATAACTATGCTCCATGAAGTCATGAAAGTTAAGCAATTCAAGTCATCACATATTCCTGGATGGCTGTCTGGGAACTCTGGTTACTAACGGCACTGAGCCCTTGACTGAGAGATAAAAGATGTTGACTGACTGCAACATTATGAGAAATGACAAATAATTTAACAAGGGATTACTCCATTTGCTCAGTGTCCAAGAAGGACAGAAGAGATGTGTTGCATTAAAAGTACAATGGAAAAGAAAAAAAGAAAGGATTGACTAGGGTTAAAATCAGGTTTTGTTCACATGTATTGGTTATATATAGACATAGGATGTTTAGGGAAATGCCTATTTTATTCTGGCAAACTTATTAAAGGCTGATAATATACGTGCACAAATCATAACAAATGATGACATATGACAAACTTTTGTAATGCTTATTTTTGCTTTTAGTAGCATAAATGTTTTTGTATAAATACCCTTCTTTTAAAATTATTGGACTTTTTTGCCTTTTATGTATTATTTTTATATGCAATGCTCAGATATTAGAAAATCGTCCATGGACCAACATCATCATTCGTTACAAAACCTTCAATTCACGTCTTTGTATTTTAAAGTACATGAGAATTCCTGAAAGTATACCAACGGTTTATTCTCCATTTCCCCATTTCATAAATTGAAGGCACTGAAATTTTAGGTGGAAATAAATGTAAATTCCAAAAAGGTTTCAATGTTGCTAATGTTAGACTTCTAAAAGATATGCCTGACACACATCAGTAGAAGTTGAGAAATCCTTCTCCGCATTTTGAAATTGTGACCCTTGAAAAGTTACTGGTAATATATTGCAAAGCAAACTATTAAGAATAAAATATAGAAGAGTTGTAAAGAGTTGTAAACATTAAAATGTACATACTTGTTTTGTGCATTAGTTAGCAAAATAATACAGCCTAAAATGACAAACAATTTTTCATTTTATTGTGTATGTAACTTATGACAGTGCCTTTTTTCTCCTTCTTGATGTTTTCAGTGCCTTTTTAGGTGCCTAAAAGACAATTTTTTAGTGCCTAAACATCCAGTATCTAATTATATATTTTAAAAGTTTTCAAACATCCTTAGACAATGTAAAAAGATAAAGAACTTTGTCATTCCTCTGAACTTCAAACTTTTGAACTCTTGTTTGAAATTTTTGTCCTTCTCTACTGGATCAAGTGAACTATTAATAAAGACATGAGAGATGTAGATAAATGCTCTAAA
Source organism: Acheta domesticus (assembly GCA_031308135.1). Lineage (NCBI taxonomy): Eukaryota > Metazoa > Arthropoda > Insecta > Orthoptera > Gryllidae > Acheta > Acheta domesticus. The sequence goes on along the minus strand of JAHLJT010000631.1, from coordinate 23,313,691 downwards.
ATTAGAATGAGAACTTTAACATTACACAAAAAGCAAAAACATATTTCCTTAAAACAGAGACTTATAACAAATGTAATTTAATTAGCAAGTTTTCTACCCTATTTTTTCTTCTGGAAATAATAATTAGGTTATATCTTGGAAGTAAAGAATGATTTTATGTTTTGATTCATAATCATCATAATTTGGAATTTTAATTTTACATTTGCTGTCTTAGAAATGAAATTGTGATAATTTTTACTACTTCAAAATTATTATCAAACTTGTAGTTCAGATGCAATCAGATCAATTTGTTTGACAGTCTGAAAAAAGTTCTTATTTTGTATGAATTCTCTTAGGTTTTGGTTGTTCAAAAATATTTTTTTATTGTCCCTAATTTACAACTGATGGACATTTTTGTTTTAAGCTTCATGAAGGCCAATCATTTTTTGCATTTGTAGACTACTACAGTGTTCTTGATTATTTGGGATTGGGTTGTCATAGAATTTTAAAATAAAATGATGTTTGTATTATACATTTCTGAAATTAATATATTTTAATTCAGTTCATCATTCCTTTCAGTTACTGTTAAAGCGGGTTGACATCACTCAATCAGAAAACAAAGGAGCGTCAATAATGAGTAGAAAATCACACAGAGAAGAAATTCTGAAGTCTGTTATTAGCTCACAAGAAAGTACTATTAGAGAGCTTATGACAAAATTAGAGAATTATTCATTGCAAGAGAAAGAAAACCCAGCAGAAGTGGATGATGAATTCACTGTGTTTGTGAGTATATTTAATGTTACAGTTGGTCTTCTAATACTAATCAATATTTGATTTGACTTCACAAATTACCATTAAACAAAAGGAATTGTTTACATCGTTTGGTTCTTAATCAAAATGGTATTTTTTTTTCACAATTCAATTTTATGTCTTAGGATAAAATTCAAACCAATACAAAACAAATTAGCACCGTGGAGAAGTACAATTCAGCTGTTCCTGCAATTGCACCTTTAAAGCCAGACCTTGAGAAGGATGAAGCCAAAAAGAAACCTGATGAAAATGTTAATGTTGCATTAAATGAATCTCTTGGAAACACATCCGAAAATCATGAACTAAATGAAACCTACTCTATCGACAATATGGTTGGTGAACCAGTGAGTGTAATTCTTCCACTAAGTGATTACAGTCAGACAAAGAAACAGAGTTACGAAGAAAGCAGAAACAGCTTTGCCAGTTTAGATGATGGTCAAGGTGATTTCCATTATAAATCTATATCATCCAAAGAAAATATACATGACATAAAAGAAAATGTTATGAAAGAATTAAGGAATGCAATACGCAAAAGGCAAGATAAATCAGAAAAGTTTAAAAGCGATCCTTGTCACACCATATCCAATGAATCCTTTAATTTATCCATCAATGAAACAGTTCAAAGTACAAGTGTTGAAGAACCTAATGCTTTAATTATTAAAGGTGAACGTTTACAGTATGCCATAATTCGGTGAGTATTTTTTCCCTGATGTCCTATCTCTATATAAGTATTTGCTCTAGTTTAATTAGTACTGAATTCTTGAAGTCTGTGTTTGTTTTAATGTTTTTCTGGCTGATAAATTAAGTATATTTGAAACAGTTGAGTGTGGCTGTATGTTTACTATTAAATGCAGCTCTAGCATCAATTTTTTATTTACTATTATTTTGTCAGAATTTTCATGAATTGTGACATGGCAAGCCTGGGAACAACAAATTTTCTTTGCAGAATCCAGCAGTCTCCTTAGAAATATAAAAATTTCCAGAAGGGAAAAATAAGAAAGAAAAATGTATGTTTGATCATTATGTATATTTTCCATATATATTTGTTCTGTGATAATTTTATAATGCAGAAATGTTGCAATGTATGTATAAGCTTTTGTAGTCACTGTATATGAAATATATTATTGTCAATAAAGTAAATGAATTGTTTATTTTGAATGTATTTTATTCAGTGAGTTAAAACTCAAGTTTGCAACAGCCTCAACTTTTTGAATGTGTTTCAGTAAGTTGTGTTCATCCTTACCATTTCATTACCCTAATATTTCTGACGAATAAAATTGATTTTTATTAATACATTAAACATTTTATGAGAAGTTTTTAGCATAGAATTAGCAGAAGCAAATGATGAATACATTCAGTTATAACATTTCATAGAAAGTATAATTTAATTAATGTCATGGTACAAACTTCTATTTGATTATGGAGAACTAATATATTTAATTTATCATATTAGAGCTCAATTTAAATGTGCCATCACAACTTGTTAAAATGTAAGCATTTTTATTGTTAGGAAACCTATCCAATCAAAATATTACTTCCTTGCTGTACAATGGAATTTTACAGCATGAATAATTTTATTGCATGTACACACTTTTTATATTTTGCTTGTACATTTTGTATTTGCTGATTAGAGATGTTATTGAACCTACATGAAGTTTATTGACAGGAAAAACTACCTCTGCCTTGCACCTCTGCACTACCCTGGCAAATTTCCAAGCCAAGCTGCCTATAAATAGATCAGCTGTTGTTCAAGGAGCAGATCTAGAAATAGCATCAACCCTGGGCAGTGTTGGGTGTAGTACTGCTGCTCACCAAATGTTCCTTGTTGAGAGCCAAGTTTCTCCTTTGTGTATGGATACTATAAAGTTATTAATTATGCAATGAATAAGCTGTGTATTCAATCGTGCTATTTGAAATTAATTACAAGCTCATCAACTGCATATATTTTTTTAATTAATATTCTCAGTAGCACTGACCAAAGAACTTCTGTATTTCATTTCAAAATATAAAATTATGCTAATTAATGTAAATGTAATAAGTAAGTATTCAAGTTTTTCAATTAAAAATATTAGAAAATTATAAGAGAGAAAAATTACAAAGATTTTCTTCCAAGACAAAAATAGAACAAGGGAGACATTTTGGTACTTGGCACACTATCTCCCCAAGTGACGTAGCAGTCACGTTGGTGAGAGATGTTGGAGTTTCTCATGAGTAAATGTTTCTAGGGAAGTCAGTAACGAACGAAGTGGTGTACGAGTCAGTCACTCTGATACAAGAAAGAACAGTAAGTGAACATGTGTTTATTTTAAGGCAACATGAAGATTTTGCTATTAATTTTATTTTCAAAAGGCTGTTATTAGTCTCTTTGTGTTTATGATAATGATACTTCCAAGTTGTCAATTTCTTTATCTTTGTAAATATTAGTTAAATGTGATTTTCTATCACAGTCATTTTTCATTTGTTGAAATGATTATTCATATGTTGGAAGTAAAATATTTTTTTTTTATTTTGGATGACTGTCATATCATAATGATATGTTGAAATGAAGTTCTTCTAAGTAAAATAAAAATATAATAATGCAATATTTGTTGATTTTGCCGCATAAATAGGGAACACTGGACTGAACTGTACTGAGTTAAAATGGGTGCTGCAGGAAGTGTTCAGTCAAATGAAATGAACTCAGATCCATCATTGTCTCCTCAGTCTTTGCCTCAGCAATCTGCATCAGATGTAAGTACCGCTCTAGACATTTATTTCCCATTTTCTTCACTGATGTTTACTTGGAATATTGTAGGCCTATGGTTTAAATTTATAAAATAATAAATCAGTTTTGATTTTCATGCTTATAAGAAGATAATTTATGATTTTTTGTGCCAACTGATTTTTTTATACAATACATGAAATGGATGTCACGCTTACATAACAAAAATTTATCTCATATCATGACTTGTATGGTTCTAAAACTAATGTGCTTTCTCATTTATACTATTTTGATTTAGTGTATTGTTACAAATATTTTGAACGACGTAACATTTAGAATGTCAAGATATTTGTTTGATTTAAAAATATATTTTCCAAGTTTGTGCATTAAAATAATCCTCCTGATACTATTAAATAATTATTTTCTGCATTTTCATTAGGGATTTAAAGTATTCTTCTTAATTATGTTTACATATATTATTTCAGGGATTGCCAGAAGACACTGGAGCCACACAGACAAATATGGAAACTAATCATAAAGAAGTAAGAGCTATTGGGGAGGAATTGTGGTTGAAACAAATTCAAGATTTGGGGAAAATAGTTCAGAATTTAGCTAGTGAAAATTTAAAATTGATTGATTCTAATAGGGAATTGAAACAGAAATATGAACAGCAAGAAAGTGTTTTAAACAAAAGAAACTGTTGTGAAAAAGATAAAAAAGAAGAGATTGATGAAAACCTGCAGATAGTAACAAACTTACAAGAAGAAGCAGCCAGTGACAAAAAATTAATTGAAGATTTAAAACAACAGTTGCAAACAAATACTGAGAATAGTGCAATTGAAGTTGAAAAATATCATGAAAATTTAAATTTCATGCGTATGAAAGTAAAGGAGTATGAACAAGTGGTTGAAAAACTTGAAAGAAATGCAGCAGTACAGAATGATGCCATTCTGTCTCTTCAAAGTACTATTTCATCTGTAGATTGTCAAGGAAATATGGTTGAACAAAATGCATCAGAAATGAAAGATACAATTGAAGCATTGAAACAAAGTCATGAGGCATGTCAACAAGAGAAGAAAGCTCTGGAAGAGCAACTAGAAGAAGAGAGGAACTTAAGAAGAAAAATCAGTGATGAAAAACAGCAACTTCAAGAAGAGTTTGTACGAATTAAACAAACAATGCGTTTGCATGTAGTGAAAAGAACTTCTGAGAATTCTGATGCCGATGGTTCTGACTTAGATGTTAATGGAGAAACTGACCAATCTGCATGTGCGAGTGGTTCTAGAAGTGAAGAAGCTAGAGCACTGAGTCCACGAGCTGCTGCTGAACTTGAAGTATTTCAGAAGCAGATGAAAGTTAAGAGAGAAGCTCGTCACAAAGCATTATCAGCCATATCAATGGAAATGGAGAGGTTGAGAAGGGAATTAAATAATGAAAGAGAAGTAAGGCACAAAGCTGTGAAAGAATTAGAGGATGCAAGAAATGTCTCTGACCCACATCACATGTTTGAAGAAGTGAATGCTTTAAGACATAAATTGACAACAGAACAACAAGAAAAAGACAAAATATATAAGGAAATGTTAAAAATACAAAAGGAAGGAAATGAAGAAATTGAAAATATTTTAAAACAATTGGAAAAGGAAAAGACAAAAACAGATCATGTAATGGGAGAAAATAAGTTTTTTAAAGAACAGTTGGAGGAGTGTGATCAAATGCTGCAGTTACGTTCAGACGAAAATACACAACTTCAGAATAAGTTGGAAACCGACCGGCAAAAATTCCAGCAGCAAGTGCTAGCTCTCAAAGAGGTTGTAGCTATCAGCAAACAAATGTTAACTGTTCGAGAGAATCAAGTAACTCATTTAAAACAAACTCTGCAAGATGTCGAAGCAACTGTAATTCAGAAACATCGTGGATCTTTAACAGCAGAGCTTAGAGCTGAGTACGAAACTCAGATGGAAAATATAAAAGCCTTGAAAGCCTTATATGAAGAGAGGATGCAAGTTATGAATGTTGAGAAAGAAAAATTAGTTGGTGAACAGAAAGAATTGCAGAGGCGAATAGAAGAAGAGAAAATAACAATTGAAAATTTGGAAACAAATCTACAAGAGAAGGAAGATATAATCATAGAGAGAAATGCTACTGTGTCAGATTTGCAAGACCAGCTGTCAGATGCTATTGATCAAAGCAGAAATTTATCATATGAATTAACATTAATCAACAATATGTTTACTCAAATCTTAGGAAGTAGTGAAATGGATTTGGATCGCTTAACAAAATTACTTCAAGAGAATCATGATTTAATAACTGAAATTACTACAAAAGGTGATAGTGAGAGTGAAATAACAGCAAGTCTTCCAAAATTACTTTTAGATCTTGTGTCTCGTGCAGAAAACTCTGAAAATAATGCAGGTGACACAGAATGTTCAGATCAAATTTCTGATAATGCATCTAGTTCTACATCAGTCAGTGCAGACCAAAAAGAAGCCACAGCACCTTTTATCAGTGTGAATGCAAATGGTAGTCCTCTGGCTATGCAAGATATTTCCTCCAATCTACCTAAAGTATGGAAAGTTCTTCTTGAACTAGTTAGTCATCATGTACCATCTCCTTCAGAAGAGACATCAGAAGACAGTAAAACAAGCTGTTATAAAAGTGTAGATACCCCACATGGGCCCAAGAATGTTATAAGTGTAAGTAAAACTTTTCTAAGGCTAAGAGATTTAATTTTGCAAAAGAAGTCCTTGCAAAAAGAAGTGACACGTTTAAAGCAGCTTAATGTTCACCTAGAAACCAAGTTGAATGATCAAGAAAGGCGCCTATCATTAGTTTCAACTGAATTACGGAAGACTTGGAATGTTGTTGATCATATGCGTGTTCAACATCAACAGCTTCATACTCATGAGAAAGTTCTTCGATATGAGTTACAAGAGAAGCGTAAGTTATTGATGGAACTTAAGGAAGAACTAGAGTACTGCAGAGAAAAATGGGAGGATGCTAGACAAAAGAATTCACAATCTGAAACTGAATGGCAGATATTAAGGAAGGAGTTTGCTTTAAGAAAGAATAAACCTCTGAATAATTCTGGAGAAAGTGGATTTTCAGAAGAAAAAGATGATGATAGTTCTGACAATGATGGTACAAAGATGCAGACTCAAAGAAAAAGTTCTAATAGTGGATTTAGTAACTCTCAGAAGAGAGACTCTACTGATCAAAGTGATACAAAGTCAGAAGATCCAGAAGCTGTCAACAGTTCTGCCTCATCTCTTCCAGACCTTGTTGCAGTAACAGCAGATCTTTCCCTTCCTCCAACTAATGTTGCAGGTTCAATAGGTGCAATTCCATCAAATGAAATTATTGGAAGAAATAACGATTCCATCCCATTATTGCAAAACATTGTGCAAGATACATTCTCTCTTGACAGTGACAGCAGTGGACCTCCAATTTTAGAGCCATCTCTTCTGGAGGAATGTCCAACAGTATCTCTTATCACCCTGTTAAAACAACAGTTATCATGTTTTTCGAAAAATCTTGATATTATTACTACAGGTTTTGATACAAATGATCATTTTAGAGCTTTGCAGTCCATTTTTGCTCTTCCTGCCATTCAGATACCAGAAAATCTCAATCCTCTGGATGAGGAGCCAAGAACATCATATCTACAGAAAGCTAGAGCTTCAATTGACAGAGGAATCCAAGTGACAGAAGAATGTCATGAAGAAGTAAATGGGTCAGAAGTGTGTGTTTGTGAAAGAGATTCACCACATTCCGCAGAAAGAGATGAACTATTGCAAAAACAGGAAAAATCAGTAATAAATTCTGTTGAAACTCCATCTTCTTCAAGTAGTATTTCACAGTCTCATTCTACTGTAGGTCAGGAAAATGTTTCTTCTCCAGCATCCAAAGAAGAATGTCCCACAGAGTCTAACTCCAAGAACATTCGAACAGAAAGTCGATCAGAACGTTTACAACGAATGGAAAGGCAATGTCAACAATTATTTGATAAAGTTACTCGTAGATCAGAAACAAGTGGTGTCACTTCTGATGAACCAAAAGATCAGAATAGATCTCAAGAGACTTCTGATGGGCCAACAAGAAATTTCGAGGATATGCTTGATGCTCGAGCAGCTAGACTGAAAAGGTTAGAAGAACAGTCTCAGCAACTTTTCAAAAAAGTTACAAGAACCACCCATCGAAGTACAGAATTGTCAAACAGACTAGAAGAATTACATGAACAGTATGGTAGTGAAGATATTCCTGGAAGCACAGCAGCAGATAATACTAACCAAAACATACCTAGTGATTCAATATTAAGAGAAGAACCTCTCCCAACAAATGATCAAAAACCATCAGATCAAATAACTTCTGATACTTCAGAAGATATCGCCATTTCCCTTCCAGGACCCTCTGTTTCTCACACATCTCCTCCATCTCTTGAAGATAAGTTAGATGCTCGTGCAGCAAGACTCAAGAGATTGGAAGAACAATCGCAACAACTGTTCAATAAAGTTACAAAAACCACACAGCGCAGTACAGAATTGTCAAACAGACTTGAAGAACTCCATGAACAGTACAGTAATGAAGAGACAGAAGAAAATGCTCTTTCTATTCCTGAAGATAACAGTTCTGTAGTAAGTGATATACCTAAACCCCCTCCCTTTCCTGAACATCTTCTTCAAGCAAATTTGCTAGTTTCGACAAGGACAACAAAAAACGAACAAGTCCCGCAGACTGAAACCGCCTGTTCCACATCTAGTTCTTCCTCTCACATTCCCTCTCCTCCATCTCTAGAAGGTCTGTTGGATGCACGTGCTGCTAGATTGAAAAGATTAGAAGAACAGTCTCAACAACTTTTCAAGAAAGTCAAGAGAACAACACATCGTAGCACTGAATTATCAAATCGATTAGAACAACTGCATGACCAGTATGGAAGTGAAGATTCTACAGGAAGTGTGGCCCACCACTCCACAAATAGTATTCCACTTCCTCCTCCATTACCAGACCACTTAGGGACTATGAGACTACCAACTACTTGCCTTTCTTCACCTTCTTCAAGCCACATTCCTTCTCCTCCTCCTCTGCCAGTCACCCTACCATCGGTTCGCCTACCAACTGCGAAAACGGATCAACCCACAAGTTCTAATAATGAAGAACAGGAAGCATGTGATGAAGAAAAGGAACAAAGATAGTGTGTTATTTCGTATCAATGTAAATATGTACATATATTGATATGTGTAACAGGAAATGACATTTCTTAATTGGTTTAAATTGATGGAGCACAGTATTATATTGTTGCACACAGTGCCAGGTGCTACTGAACTTTCTCCCTCTGATGTTTAAAGTAAATTTTGTTTTTATGAAGTTTCATGACACTTATGATTCATGTGATTATGGTCTATTAAGACTATTAAGAAATTAATAATGTTGCACTTATCATATTCATAATAAAGACAACAAGTGAATTTCTATTGGGTTGTCATTAATCTAAGTGCAATTATTAATTTCAGTTTAAATTATTTATTTTGGTATATTGTAAGGATGAGAGAATTTATCTCAAAGAATAAATATTTGTATTTCTGAATTGAAATTATATTTAAAATTACAATGTATTTTTATGTTCTCAAAATGATTTCAATATATTTTATAATTATTAATAATGTTGCATTTCATCTTCTTTCTTATATTTTGTATCCTTCATGAAAATGATTATCTCCGTGCAAAAGACCACAATTTCTATTCTAAAAATCTATTATCTTTTTATTAAAACAGTGCAGTTTACGTACTGAATGCAAGTTGTATCATTTTTTGTGCTGGTATTTGACAATATTCATTCACATCATAAAAAGAAATTTAGAATTATTTCATATTTGTTTGCAGTTACCACATTAGAAATAATATGCTCTTTCCATGCAACCATGTTCCTAAGTGTTTCAGATTGATCTGCTTTTTATACTATTTTTTTTTTAAACTTCATTCTTATTAAACAAAAAAGAAAAGTTTTCATCCCTTGTAATTAATGTCTGGTACTCTATACTATTTTCCTCCATTTCTTAATTTATATTTTCCCTTCCTGTACTACAATAGAGAGAGAAGTAGTTGTACTACAGAATGGCAGAGACTTTCCCATATTTGTTTTCATTTTCCTTTGGTCTCTGCTAGCTATTCATTTTCTTGCCAGCTGCCTTCGAACGCCACCCAAAGTACATTTTTTTTTTTACCTTTTCTTAGTTTTTTCCTTTCCTAATAGCAGATATGTCATGTATCAGGATAAGATTATATTACCACAGTCCCTAAGATGGTTAAGACGAGAGTAGGTGACAAACACAATTTTGTACCTGCAAATTGGGGTATCAGAATGGATGGATGTATCATGCAACAACTCTATCACATTAGAAGCTTTTGAGCTAAAATTTGGGAAATATCTCAAGAGTAAAATCTGGTTGTGCTGTTCAAGAGGTCAATACACCTTTGTAATTTTTGGGAGTACTTTCCATGAAGCTTCTGACACATCTTCAAAATTTTCTGGAAAATGGCTGCAAATATTTTCTATAATTTGTTTGTTACACTAGAAGAAAGTTCATTAAAAAATTATATTGTTCCAATTTTCATTAAAACTTATGAAATTTTGAAACTTGCAAAGATGTGGTTGCTGTTGTTGTTGTTTTGTGTTCCTATTCTACACCTCTAATATTTAAGAGATTTCTTCCTCAATGTAATTTATCCCTCAATTTTAGATCTTTAAATGTTGTCATGCCTAAAAAAAAAACATGAGTAAGTAAGTTACTGAGTAATAATTACCTAGTGACACTAACAGGAGGAAATGCTGCACATCCCATTAGTTGTGTAAAGCTCAACATTTTAATTGGATTTGAAAAGGTATTTGAAGTGGGCATTTAAAATTACAGAACATTCAAATTAAATTAGATTTTATTAAAAAAAGCGGACATCAAGTCCCAAAATTATTTACAGTATATACAGTAATGAATCTTGTAATGACTAAAGTAATTGAGCACTTTGTACAAGACATGAAAAATACATTATTTCTGATAGAAACAGTGACTGAATAACATTACAACATGATTGAGCAAATAAATTTTTCTGTACAAAATTGTTCTCACTTCTTTTCTACACATGTTCATATATTCACAAACACTTTAATTTACACTTCATACTCCCCATTATTTACATACATTTATAACAGTATGATTTTAATCATTATAGTTTTGTTTATTTTATCTTTACTTTAATCTGCAATACTTTCATACATTTTAATGTCCAGAAGCAGACTGACAGAATGAAAAATAACTGCAGAATTGAAAGTTTCAAATCTCCTGCAACTTCAACTTCTTTTTTCTGGATATACATTATAAACATCAGGCAACGGGCCAGCTCAAAAACACAAGCATTTGGATGGTTATCAAATAACATACCAATTGTTGTCAATGATAAGAGAATATATGCAACAAATCCTAATACAGCAAATGGATTCATGCCCTTGAAAGAGAAAAAGAAAAAGTGTTACTTAGCCAAAACATTATAAATGTATTGCTATTGAGAATCAATAAATAAAAGAACATTTCTATCAAAACAATGAAAAATCTCTTACCATATATTGTACTGTCAGTTCTTGAAATCCTATTGTAACAGCAATGAAATGGAGGGTCAAATATATATTGCACCACATTGGAAGTTTGACATCATATTTTTCTCTTGTTCGGATCTGTCAGAAAGAATGTTTGATAAAACTAATTCAAGTATTTCTGCAAAGATCATGCTCCTGTATTCTTGATTGTGTTCTTTTGAAAGATAAATGGAAGAGTAAAAGGACAAAATGATGCAAGTCAGCAGGAATGAAGAATTAAGTGGCACAAAAGTAGAAACTTTGCCCTATCAATAATTGATGAAAATTGATAAACATGTTATTGGTAACTTACATCTAATTTATCCTCATCAGCTCCTAGTCTTGGCCTGCCTGGCAGCCAACTAGGGCCTTTCCAAACAGCTGCAAGTTTATTTTGCCAACCATCCATCTGATGCCATTTTTCTATGACATGATTGTTATAAAATATCTGTAACATTTGAGAATATAAATTAATTACCATTTTCCAAGTGTTATGATATAACAGAAAATTACTAAATTGTGCAGAGTATCAGAATGTACGGGGGGAAAAATACACATTTCTTTCTACTGTATCTATGTGCAGTGTTGTGTAAATTGTTGACATTGTTGAAAATATATGTATTAAATTTTAATTTATGCTTATCTGTTTAATTTGTTTTTTGTTTTTTTAAATTTAAATGAAGACATTAAAAAACTACATTCCTTGAATAATCTGGAATTTTAAACGATAATATATTTTAATTTTTTAAAGTTGAAATTTGAATATTATTACAAATAAAATATAGATTACAATATAAACTTAAAGGAGGAATTGCAAATAATTTTGTTCTGAATCTTAAAACATTTGGAGTATATTTCTTTTTTGCAAAATAACTAGGGAGGAATATTATGATCACACAGATTAAGTAGGTACTAGTTTTCAGCAATACAAATAGTTTCTGGAATAATTATTTACATTATCATCATTTGCTAAAGGCACTGGACACTTGTGAAAGTCAATTGAATTATGTTGAACACACCATGCTCACATATTTCTGGTAATTTGTTTCAAGAGCCTTTGAACTTACTTGCAAATACAGTGGATTAAATGTTGGTTGATTGTACACCAATCCATATATTATTTCTTCCTTTTCTCGTTCTTCAGCAAAAGTTCCAAAGAGTCTGTCCCAAATAATAAGGAAGCCTCCATAGTTTTTATCCAAGCAATATAAATTGCAACCTATGTTGTTTTATTGAAGCATCATCATGGGAAAAAAAAAAAAAAAAAATCAGCTTTTAGAGTAGAATATTTAACCATCTAAATCTGCTTGAAATATAAAATAAAAGGCTGTTTTTAAAACTTTCAGTTTATCTCTTGACATAGAATTAAAAGGACTCAAATAATGTGAAAAGTGCTTGGTATGACACAAGGACAGTTATAGTTTTGATTTTGTAAGACATTTCAAAAACTTAGTGGTGCTAAAACAGCAAGTACTTTCATGCAAAATTACTTGAAAAGTACTCAAATTTTCAAAAAAAATTGTACATGACTATTTCAAAATCTGTCAATGAGAAACAGCTTTCATTAAGGGAAAAAAATCTTTATCTTTAATAATTTAGCTGTAGGAAGATGCCGAAAACATTTTTAACTTTTGCAATTTTCGGAAAATCAGGGTTTTCAATTAACATGAAACCTGCACCATTCTTGTAAACGTCCTTCGTACTATCCAGGAACAAACTTTAATAAAAAACTATGAATCCGTTTTTTTTTAAATGTCCCAGGGGTTTCATGTAAAGTACCGCCTCCTAAATTAAAATACCGGTGTCAAATTCAAGGGGTCACATTAGCCAGATTGACTGCGGAATATCAATTTTGTAGAAAAGCGGTTAAATGGTTTAGCTGCTAGTGTTGTTGATGGACAGACACGTTTTCCGTCAATTGGTTTTTCGTTATGTAGGACCCATAAAACATGGATTATGGCTGCATCATGTGTTAGAGGAAATGTATTGTTTCAATAATAAAGGGGTATTTGCAACTTCATTGGTGAAATTAAAGCAGTTAATGAAATAATAAAGTAATTTGTACAAACAAAATTAAGTTGCATGCACTTACCATGATGCACTCTATGATGCTTTGGAGTATTAAAAACCCATTCAAGAGGTCCCAAAGTCTTGACAGTGTTTGTATGAATCCAAAATTGATAAAGCAAATTGAATTGTTGATGTGTCAGAAAGAGAGACGGTGGAATAAATAATGCTAATGGTAGATAGAAAATCTGAAAAAATTACACTTTTATTACATTTTATTCTACTATCATGAAAACACCATTAATATTTGAATTTTTAAATGATTATTTTACTTACAAAGCTGCACCATCCTTGAAGAAGTGATTGCCGTAAGCCAACAGCCAAATTAAATTCTTCTGAACTGTGATGAACTTGGTGTTGTGCCCACAATATATGAACCTCTGGAAATTTATAAGAAAAATTTATATATATTCACATTTATATTTAAAAGAAGAACTCGTATATTCACATTTTACAACTGTTCAAAATATAAATGAAACGGCATTTTTCAATTAGAAATATTTAATTGCTATTAAATATCATAATTTGAAAGATCTACAGAAAACAGGCAGTAGAATCTTTTTTTTTTCAATTGGTACTGAAATAGGTAGAAAATAAATCCTCTTTCATTAGAAACTCTTGAAAAACATTCTGATTAAAGTACGAGTCTACTGATTCAATTTTAAAAACATATGCTCTCTTAAATATATGGGTGGATCCAGAAAGTATTTGAAGGGCGGGTGGAGATGGGCATTATTAGTTCAAATTACCCTGTAAATATTTTTGAAATAATATTCTTTTAATATGATTGTTGGAATAAATTAAAAGAATGTTTATTTATAACAGGAATACCCTTTTTGAATGAAATGTGAATGTGTTCAATAAGTTTTTTTTAATAGAGTAAAATTGCAGCAAAATGTTGGATTAGGAAGGTATCAAACCTCTGTAGTGCCTTTTTGAATTTCTGACTGCTTAAACTTTGATACTTACCATGACAAGCTCTGTGGACCCAGTAATAGCAAAAATCAACTCCTATTACAGACAGATACCAAGTCACTGGTGAATCCCATGGTAAATCAGTTACACGGAAGTGACTGTAAATGTAGATATAAGCTGCATTTTCTGCTCCTCTGAATACAAGCCTAAGAATGAAAATATCCATCAGAGTAATAGAATTGGAATGATGTTTAAACTTCAATTGTAAATTTTCATGCAATAAAAATAAAACTTGCAACTTCCTTTTTGGTAAACAGAAATTTTCTGGAGATCAAAATTATATAAAGTTGTGAATTTATGCAATATTTATGAAGTTTCTTGGGCAGAAATAAATGAGAAAAACTTTTTTTTTATTACAAACAACATGCAAGTCAACACGAAACATTACAAACCTTCCACACTCTTGAAATAGACCATGAGACAGAGATGTTATGCCATCATTCAAACGGAGGGTGGGTTTATTTTCCAACCACAGTAATATGTTTTCCACTATCAAGAACGCAAGAAAATATGGCCATGCCTGAAATTAGAAAACACATAAATTTATGAATATTTTATTGGAAGGAGAATGATTATATTGCCATACTTCTGAAACTGCACCTTTATTATTGTAATAATTTCCTCAAAACCTCTGCAAAATATTGGAATAGCATTTTCAAATTATTTTCGTCCCTTCTTTGGAGCACTGATTTATGATCAGTTGCCTTTTAGAGTGATATGAGTCCTGTTCTCTGGGAACTATTAGATATAATGGATGAATGCTGGAGGCATTTCTATGTTTTGAAATATGTGATTTTCCAATGCTGGAGCTACGCAATTTTGGGCCCAGGGCAATGCTGAAACTTAGCCCCCCACCTTGCCCCGAAAAAAATTAAAAATGTGAAAGTTGTATCAAGAAACTATGTGAGTTATTTTATTTCAACAAATAACAAAAAATACAATATTTAAGCTAAAAAAAGTTTGAGGAAATATATTTTAAATAATAGTTTTAAGTATTTAGTGATCAAACAGGCTAATACTGTTTCCACGATGAGCTTAAAATGCTAAAAAAATTGTTATTTTTAGTTGGTGTTTAATAAAATCATTTGTTAAATACATGAAATAAAAAAAGATGAATTTCAATATAATCTATTTTAATGTTAGCGTCATTTGATGCATTTCAGAGTCCTGTCTTATAAGTAATGACTGCTATTAACTATTCAAGAAAAAAAAATTGAAAATTTCATGAAATATCGGACTACTATTCCGCGACTTAGAAAATTACGAAAACGATTTTCTCTAGATCTAATTTCTTTTTTATTTTTTACTACCTCTTCCCATCATCGGGCCCCTTGATTTGCGGGACCCCGGACGATCGCCTATTATAGCGCCGGCACTGGTTTTATCACTTCTGTTATCCCTGCCAAAATAATTATGCTGGTGATATTTGTGCTTTGTAGCTGTCATAGACCTTGAGACCAAAGATTCTTTGGGAAATGTAGATGTCACACGTTTTCTTGAACCGAGTACCTATTTACAAACTTTCTCAAGAGTTTTTAAGATGAAATTTATCCTCTCCTAACACAATAGAAGCAGTTATATAAAGGCATTTTTTGGGTTACAAACGGATGTGTATGTTTTTCTAATCTTAGAAACATAGTATCACTTCATTTATAGTCAGCCAACGGCCATTAGCGTTTTATCTCGTACTTTGGGCGTTTCCTTCCGTCAATTAATGAAAGAGTGCTGAAAAATTTGTTCGCAAGTATCTAAATGTGATATTTTCTGCAAACTTTGTAGAGTGCTTATCGATATATGAATTTTAAACAAGTGCAGATACTGGGAAACGTGCCATGCGGGTCGCCCTTTTGTCAGCGACCGTCGTTAAAGCTTTGTGTCAGCAATAGTGCTTGAACTACCCAAGTTTAAAACGAACATTTTAATTGCTTTTGTTAAAAGTTCTATGATGAATATAGATTTTTTCGTCACTGGCGAAAGGAGTTGTCAGCAGGGCTGTGAGGTGACTGTGCAAAAACTAGAAACATTGTAACAGTACACATAAAAAAATCATAATAGTCTATAATGCACGTTTACGATTTAAGAGCGGTCTAGGTGGCTCCACACATTCGCTATTCGGCGAACAGCGAGCAACCGCTCGCCGAATCTCGAATAGTGTGGATGGGTCGCTTGCTATTTGCCGAGTGACGAACATTCGGCGCTCGCCCTACCCACCGCGTGTCGGTCTTTTTGGACACATCAAAGGGAGCGAACATTCGCCTAAAACATAAGCCGGTTGGGATCGGGCGAGCAGTATCTCGCTGCTCTGCGAATGCCGAATATATGTGGCCACCTTAACGCAATATTAATAGACTGCAGCTAGTGTGTCACTTCTGCTCTCGCGACATCATTTACGATGGTAGCTCAGAAAAGTCCTCGGTCTCACAAAGAAAGAAGAAAAAAAAAGTTAAAGCAATTTTAATTTTTTTTTCAACAAAGTCCCCTTTTAGTTGGACATGCTTAGTCCAATGATTTTCCAACTTTTTAATACACTCCGTAAAATAAGATTTGTCCAACCCTGCAAAATAGGCATCTGTCTCAGCTTCAACCTCTTCTTTTCAAGAAAATCTTCATTCAGCAAGCAATTTCTTCAGGTTTTGAAGTAGGCAGTAATCACCAGGAGCCAAATTCGGGGAATAAGGTGGATATAGACAGTGGAAGCTCGACAAAGCGAAGTTGAAGTCTAGCAGCAACTATCCCAGACGCGTGTGAAGATGCATTGTCATGATGAAAGCTAACGTACAGTACTTTTTTTAATGAGGGCGTTTAACTTTAATAGAGTTTTTAAGCTGGTCTAATAATGAAATGCAATACTCCGTGGTGATTGTTCTGCCCTTCTGATGGTAGTATATAAGTCCCACACTATGAGAATTATAATAATAATAATAATAATAATAATTATTATTATTATTATTATTATATTTTATTATTATTATTTTATTATTATTAATATTATTTGCGAGTTTATTGCAACTTAAGTCTCTTATCGCATCCTAACTTCCATTTGCTACGATCTTTCCAGACGTTTTCTTGCAGGTTTCTTCCGTCCATCGCTTTATTTACTGCATCCTTCCAAAGTGTCCTCGGTCTCCCTCTTCTTCTTCTTTCTGCAGGGGTCCATTCGATCATTTTTTTCGGCCACCTTCCCTCATCCATTCGACGTTCATGCCCATACCATCAGAGGCACTTTGCCTCCACAGTGTCTAAAATTGTGGCCCCTAGGTTTAACCTTGCAAGCACATCTTCATTCCCTATTCTGTCTTGAATCGTGAGCTGACAACAACGTGGCCAATAACCAATTTCTATTGCTCTTAATTTCTTCTTTAGTTGTTCCGTTGTTGCCCACACTTCTGCTCCATAGGTAACAATGCTCTCTACAATAGACTTGTATATCTTTATCTTCGTGCAAGGTCTTATTTGTATGCTCCATACGGTATTGTGCAGCTGTTTGGCGACTTGTTTCCCTTTTCTTATTCTTTCAATAATTTCAGCTTCACTTTTACTATTTTTGGTAAACATTACTCCAAGGTACGTGAAGCCATCGACTCCTTTGATAATACCACCTTCTAGCATCAAATTTCTGTTAACATTATCAGCTACAATATATTCAGTTTTAGAGATATTTATTGTTAGCACCCATTTCTGGTTTTCTTCAAACAGCTTCCTCAACATGTAATGGATATTATCATCGTCTGCCATTATTTATTATTATTATTATTATTATTATTATTATTATTACAAATTGCCATGACTTTCCCTCCAGACTAGAAAACTGTTCGCTTTCTTTGAGGCTCTTTTTTCTCTGCACACCCACTGTTTTGACTGCTTCTTTGTCACTGGATGTGATGATATATCCATTATTCACCTACTGTTATCAAACGTCGGAGAAACGCATTGGAATTACGTCTGAAAAAGCTAAACACTCTTGAGCAATATTAGTCCGTGTGAATATCTGGTCCATTGTCAACAAACGGCAGCCATCGAGCGGAACTCTGATATATCCATGCATATACCCAGGCGTGGTTACCCCCCCCCCCCCCGGATCGACCACTGCCTTTGATCGAATGCATTACCGCGTGGCGTGGCGTGGCGTGGCGTGGCGTGGCGACGCGACGCGACGCGACGCATGTCATGTATATACTCTCT
Source organism: Acheta domesticus (assembly GCA_031308135.1). Taxonomy (NCBI): domain Eukaryota; kingdom Metazoa; phylum Arthropoda; class Insecta; order Orthoptera; family Gryllidae; genus Acheta; species Acheta domesticus. The sequence continues at coordinate 23,295,356 of JAHLJT010000631.1, read as the reverse complement.
GTCGCATGTTTTCCGGGGCTGATCGAGGGCGCGGGTGGCAGCGGCCGGTCGCCGCTCTTGAACTCGACTCTCGACCCAGTTCGCCGTGCGTGCAGCCTTGTCCCTGCCCGCGCTCAGGGCGTCGCGACTTCCACCGCACTCCACCCGCCGCGTCGCGTCGCGTCGCCTCGCGTCGCCAGGCGATCCGTTCGCTCCGAGCGCCGTCCACCGTGTGCAGCCGTCAGCTGCGAGGCCGCGCGCAGCCCGCGGCCGGCATCCCCGCGCCACGCACAGTGGGCCCAAATGGGCACTTAGTATTACTTATATGTAGGGAGCGGATTTTTATGCCCTAAAAAATCTTGAAATATGGTGTTTAAAATATGCATTTATGATCTAAAAATTCTGAAATATACCCTTTAAAATTAACAATATTTCATTTCTTCGGCAAACCTGTCTTGATAAAATTCTTGAAATTAAATGAAAATTTGCTTGGAATGAAAAGATATATTTTTTGTGCCAACGTAATATAATCTGCACTACTTCGTGAGAGAAATAATCTAAGTAAATATTGACCTTAGTGAAGTGCATTGTATGTATTGTTGACTTTTTTCTGACTGGTTTAAAAAATATGTTCTCAAAAATATCCCACATTTGCACAAGTATTTTATCATCTACAAAAACACAAAAACGAAATTGTGACTGGCTCTTTCGAATCAATGAACGCTCACAATTACATAAGATTCTTTGAAAATATGAAACGTTTTGTAGATTAGTCTCATTTTTAACGAAATATGCAAAATATGCGCCTATAATTACACCAATATGCACCAACAAGAAAAATCAGCCAAATATGCACAAATATGTACCAACATATTAATCTGTATAGAATCATATTCTAACCAAACGTCACACGAGAAATTTCACTTAGCTATTTCCTGAACCAACGGACAAAAAGAGGCAAAATCATAGAAATCCGCACCCTACTTATATGTATATTTCCCCTCCACAGAACCCCTCAGGAGGCGGGATTTTATTTGTTTACGTGGGATACAGTGCACAGCTGCCTTGCGTCTTAAGCAGTTGAGTGGGAGGGCTTTGCTTAATAATTAACCAAAGATTAGCTAAAACTAACTTAATTTTGGTTTAAATCTATTTTTTTAGTTTATAGTTGCACTTTGTTGAAGTGTAGTATGCCAAAGTTTTCGTTTTTTCCTTAATCCTAAAATATATAATTTTTGTTTCCTCTAGGGTTTTCTTTTTTTTCATCCACGCATCATTCATTCCTGTTTCGTTATATAACCATTCATTCTACTCATTCACACCCACTGCACTGCACAAATAGGCACTTCAAGCATGGCACGGCACGGTACAGCCTAGCATACAGCATTCTCGACCTTGTGAGCAAGAGCAGGTGCATAGAAGTAGTACCACAGTAGTCGATATACGCAGGGTCGGGGAAAATACTTTACATTTAATATTTAAATACTCCGCCAAAACACTTTGTAGATAAGTATTTAAATGCATTCTACTCAAAATACATCAGGTTTTGACTTGATTTATATACACGTGTTTAAAATACTTGAAATACTCAAAATACATTACATACAATTGTATAAAATATTCTTTATTGTAACAATATATTGTAATTCTCAATTAAATAAGTAATTACGAATTCTTACTGTAATTAAACCCAAAAAATCAACGAAAGTAAACAAAAAGAGTTCAGGCATACCTGGGTTAATTGTTCCACAAGCTTTGAAATGAAAGCAAAAACAAGATCCATGAATTTTATTTTTATTAAAATATTTTAAGTATTTCTTTTTTTTAATACACCTATTTTATGTAGTTAAATATATCTTCAAAATACATGTCCAAAAGACTCAAAAATACACTTTTGCATATACAGAAAGGTTTTAAAAATACGTATTTCAAATACAAGTATTTAAATACTACCCAATCCTCGCTGTACACCACGGTGTGCTTGAAGTTTCTAACGATTCCGAAAGTAGGAAAGGAGTGGAAGTAAATAGCGATCGTGGAATTTGCTATGCTAACCGACTAGAAACAGTTAAATATGAAAATGTAATTAAAGGGGTATTATTTACACGCAAATTATAACTAAGACCGGAATAAAATTCTCATTCGTTAATGTACAAAAAATATTTCCGACAGATGATATTGGCAGAAAATTTATGTAATAAAAAATAGAAAGGAAATAAAAAGGTCAATAATTATAATGAATATCTCATGAAAAATTGTTGATATTGTCTTGAGGTAAAATAATTGTGGTGTTACAGAATGGCACAGACTTTCCGTTCTCGTAAGTTTCTTTACCTCTTTGTTATCTGATATCTTTTTGGTTTTGTCACACTCTCTTCTCAGTTGTTATTTATTGGCGCATAAAGAACTTTTTTTTCACGTTTTCTCAATTATGTAAGGTAATGTAATGATTTTGAGGGTAAATAGACTTTCTTCACGTTCAAATAAAAGTTAACGAAACGTCGTCACATCTGCTTTTGAACTCCCTTAGCAGATTCACGAAGAACTACTTTTTTTAAGTATTAAGTATTGTCTTTACGAGTTGCAAGAAACTGCAAATGACAATTGTGTTATTTTATTCCCGTGATATTTATATATCGTAAAGCACCTCTGGGTGGTCTGCGGATTCGCAATCAGTTCTAAACATTGGGCGCTTAGCACTGTCGACCAATATTATGCAACTTCTTATGTGTCAATCGCATCCAATAGTTTCAGTAAAAATCGTATCTCAATATCTACTACGATTCAGGAGATATTTGAAGGGAATATCTGTCCAGTACTAATTACGAAGCCACCAGACCGCCAAGAGAGGGTTCGTTGTGTGTGTGTGTGTGTGTGTGTGTGTGTGTGCGTGTGTGTGTGCGTGTGTGTGCGTGTGTGTGTGCGTGTGTGTGTGTGTGTGTGTGTGTGCGTGTGCGTGTGCGTGTGTGTGTGCGTGTGTGTGTGCGTGTGTGTGTGCGTGTGTGTGTGTGCGTGTGTGTGTGCGTGTGTGTGTGCGTGTGTGTGTGCGTGTGTGTGTGCGTGTGTGTGTGCGTGTGTGTGTGCGTGTGTGTGTGCGTGTGTGTGTGCGTGTGTGTGTGCGTGTGTGTGTGCGTGTGTGTGTGTGCGTGTGTGTGTGCGTGTGTATGAGGTTGAGGCTCATTAGAAAATTTGGTGAGCATCTTAATTTTAAAAGTGCCCCCTCCCTCCTGCGCCCTGTCGGGGGGACTACAACAGGGGGATTTGACGCGCTTAAAAATGCAGATTTAAATGTAGGCGTTTGTTATTTTATCTCAGTTTTTCATTTAATGAAAGGCTCCTTAAAACATTTTGTTTAAGTTGTACATTGTATTTTTTGTATTTCTTATCAAAATGTTCACACTCACAACCCTTTATTATTATTATTATTATTATTATTATTATTATTATTATTATTATTATTATTATTATTACTCCACTACGTCACGATTAAAAGTTAACAGTCGGCTGAAAATAAAATCTAATTCAGGTTGCAACCAGCTACCTAAGGAGTAGATCTAGGGACTGTCGGTGCCTCTACAATATTTTGCGCAAAATGTGGGCTGTTCCAAATAAAGCGATTTCTTGCACTTCCCAGTCTTTTAAATTACCGGGGAGTTTAAGGTCCGATTAAATTAAGAAGGTGATTGACAGTTCTGTGTGACGTCAGGACGCCTCTCCCGTTTCCATGGCAGCTGCCAACCAGAGAGACAAAACGTGACGTGTCAGGTCGCTCAGTTGCCACGGCCGAACACGGGGAACATTTGAGCATCGCACAGCGACTTCTCTGCCGCCGCGCCGCCCGCGTTTCTGCCTGTGCTGCGCGCGCAATGTGTACTGTGTTGTGATGAGTTGCGTTGAGGTTAGGCTTTTGCCGTATTTTTTACACTTTACACGTATTTTTTGAAGTGTTTGTTTTCGTGTCCCGGTAACACGTGCTCAGTGGTTTGCGACCTGGCAACGTCGCTCCCCTCCACTCACAAGTGTCAATCACCTTCTTAATTTAATCGGACCTTAGACACGTTCTTACACAAATTTTGCGGACCAAATCCCAGAGAGCTCCGATAACTATCGGTACAACCAGTTTTTACGTCCCACATTCGGCTGATCTCGATTTCCACTCTTGTGTATTTAAGTATTAATTATTATTATTATTATTATTATTATTATTATTATTATTATTATTATTATTATTATTTTGCAAATATAGTGTGGCCTTGTAGGAATTTCGGATCACTGTGCCACGGCGCGCCGGTAGGCAGGCAGGCAGGCTGGCTGGCTGGCTGGCTGGCTGGCTGGCTGGCCGGCCGGCCGAGTGGCTGGCTCGCCGCCAATGAGAACACTGCCCGCGCTTTCTTCGCGCGGACGAGGCGGTGAAACCGAGCATCGATCAAGGGTCACCCAGGCCGAGGAACAACTTAAATTTCCCGCGCGGAATACAAATGCTGAGCGTCTGGAAGTACCTATTTCGTAAGTGCAATCTCTCGCCTCGCCACATCGAACACTTTTTTTTTTACGTAAATCTCCGCCCTCCTTTTAAATCAACATGTCGATTTTTTATTACATTGTGAGCTGTTTTATTTTAAAAAAGTTGAATCTTTTATACGTTTATTCATTAATTTTTGTTTGTCTCTTGAGATCAGAAAGTCATTTCTAAATTGCAAATTTTGCGATCCGCGTTTGTCATGTGTACGTCTCGCATTTCTATTTCGCTTTCCGGGTACTAATTTGAACTTCCGCTACCAGTAAGTCGTGGGTTTATCGGATCAAAAATATAAGAGAAAATGTAATCATTAACTTTTCAATAACAACAAAGTGAACAGTTTAATTATTATGTGAATTCATGACTGTTCAAAATACGTATATTTTACAAGTTCAATTTATGGAAGTGGCAGCAAACAAAATACCTTTTTTAAGCATGAATTTGCAGAATTGAAGAATGAATAAAGAATGAAAATAATTTGCCATGAAATATTATTTACTTTCATTGATCGTGATTCAGATTAAAATAGTACAGAGATTCCGATAACCTAACAAGAAATGAGAAGTAAAAGGTCATCAGTGCTTCTGTTTCTTTTAATACGTTTGTCGCTTAGCTACAGAACAGGGAAAGAATGGGTCTTCTGATTTTAATTTAATAAAATTTTTGAATGTGTAATGCTATATAATTATTTACATCAAATATAGCAGAAACAGAAAGGCAGAAAAAGTTGAGCAAAACTGATAAAATATTTCAAACGTTTCAGGTTAAATAAATACAAATTTATTTATAATTTTCAATGCAAACTTTGCGTTTTAATGACTTTTATTGCAGTAGTAACATTCTAAAATTGATTTATTGTGCTCTACGATCATGTTTTATAATGGGAAACTGCGTTCATAACAAATTTACCCAAGAACGTGGCCTAATTGTCACATAGGAAAAACCAGAACAGAATAACAGACTCCCTTAAATCGCTAAAATATGTTTCACGGTTAGCGGAAGAAGCATCTCGAAGTCGTCTGGCTGAACAGAAAGTGTCCTGAATGAAAGATCTCTCCACAACAGGAACTTTCAAACATCGTTCTTGCATTAGCACGATTTGAAGCCTAAACAGATTGGCATGATTATTTCCGCCTGGACTGCGGATGTTAGTTGATAAATTTAATCTAATATTCGTTGGACGGGACACTATCCACAAAAGGACATCCTTGTATGATAAATTTATCACCATGAGTATTTGAAGTTAAGTTTCCGCAGCATCAATACATTACTAAATACTAAAATAAATATAAAATATTACACTTGAATCTCTCGAAAGAAGGCGGTTCTCGAATGATATGTTTCTTTTCAACTTAAATCTCTGGACAAATTGTCTGTACTGCATTGTTTTCATCTATTTAATTTAATGTACCTCAACGTTCAAGAAGATTACGTCAACGTTTTTACGTAAAATGGTTGTCAACCTTTTTATGTAAGACAAATTATGGCACCAATGATACTTGTGTTAGAATTCTTAAATTTGCTAAGGAATATTGTGAAAAACACGATTTTTTCAACTCAAATTATAACTTAAAACAATCGACGAAATTTATTTATTAACTTATAAACTATAGTTGTATTATTATATAGTGATAAGCGTTACATTGCGTATTTTTATGTTTTAGAATGAAAGGTATATTCTGTTCAATGATGAAATAAATACGTAAACAAAAAAAGAAGAAAACAGCTGGTACGTACCTGTCTGAATATGAAGGGCACGTCTTCCGGGTTCTTGAAGGTGGCGTCGGCGGGGTCCACGATGTAGAACATGCGCGCCGCCCCGCTGAGCAGGCCGGCGGGCAGCGGCAGGCGCCCGCCGCCGCAGCCGTGTCGCGGCAGCAGCGTCTCATTCATGGCGAAGGCCGTGTCCATGGCGGAGGCGGGAGGTGCGCGCGGCGACGCAGCCGCGCCGAAAATACCCCGCTTGCGGCCGCGCTCGTCGCAGTCTGCGCCGCGGCGCCGACTGCGCCTGCGCGGTGAGCGGCCGCTCGGTCGGTCAGCCGGCCGGCGGGGGGCGGGGCGCGCTTCGCGCCGCTGTCAAACGACGTACGACTTCGCGTGCCCTGACAAAAACGCTCCGGCACGTCCGACGAACAGGTAGTTGGGTGACGGCCCCGCTGTCAAGACGGTCGAGGTGAGACGCGGAACGTGGAATCTCGTGTGTCGCTGTTGAAATGGTCAGACACGTGAATGTAGATCACCGTGGGATGTAGAATGTCGATCGCTGTCTGCTCTCGGGGTTGGAATGCGGCACGAATGCTTCCAGACGGGAAGCATCGAGTCTCTGCGAGGTGACGCAATCGAAACGGCCTGGCACCTGTCCGGGTGACAGGAGAAGGGACGTCGAGCTTGAACCGATGAGGTCTCGAGTGCGCGAACGAAGACGTAGATCGAGAAACTTCCAATGAAGTTCCTCTCGGCAAGTCAATCGTCGCGAGACGGGCTCCGTCAACCGGTTACAGGCACTGCGGCAACTCTCCGCGAGTGTCGCTCGCCGCTGCGTGGAGGCTGGAGTCGGTTGTTCGCGGAGCGCGCGCACCCGTGCGTCGTTCTCGGCGCGGCCGAGCGGATGCGCGCCGCGACGGCCGCGCTCTATATATACACACACTGGCCTCGCTCGAAAACACGGCGCCGCCCCGCGCCGCGCGCCCAAGGCGGCGGCGGCGGCGGCGGCGGCGGCGGCGGCGGCGGCGGCGGCGGCGGCGGCGGCGGCGGCGGCGGCGGCGGCGGCGGCGGCGGCGGCGGCGGCGGCGGCGGCGGCGGCGGCGGCGGCGGCGGCGGCGGGCGGCGGCGGCGGCGGCGGCGGCGGCGGCGGCGGCGGCGGCGGCGGCGGCGGCGGCGGCGGCGGCGGCGGCGGCGGCGGCGGCGGCGGCGGCGGCGGCGGCGGCGGCGGCGGCGGCGGCGGCGGCGGCGGCGGCGGCGGCGGCGGCGGCGGCGGCGGCGGCGGCGGCGGCGGCGGCGGCGGCGGCGGCGGCGGCGGCGGCGGCGGCGGCGGCGGCGGCGGCGGCGGCGGCGGCGGCGGCGGCGGCGGCGGCGGCGGCGGCGGCGGCGGCGGCGGCGGCGGCGGCGGCGGCGGCGGCGGCGGCGGCGGCGGCGGCGGCGGCGGCGGCGGCGGCGGCGGCGGCGGCGGCGGCGGCGGCGGCGGCGGCGGCGGCGGCGGCGGCGGCGGCGGCGGCGGCGGCGGCGGCGGCGGCGGCGGCGGCGGCGGCGGCGGCGGCGGCGGCGGCGGCGGCGGCGGCGGCGGCGGCGGCGGCGGCGGCGGCGGCGGCGGCGGCGGCGGCGGCGGCGGCGGCGGGGCGGCGGCGGCGGCGGCGGCGGCGGCGGCGGCGGCGGCGGCGGCGGCGGCGGCGGCGGCGGCGGCGGCGGCGGCGGCGGCGGCGGCGGCGGCGGCGGCGGCGGCGGCGGCGGCGGCGGCGGCGGCGGCGGCGGCGGCGGCGGCGGCGGCGGCGGCGGCGGCGGCGGCGGCGGCGGCGGCGGCGGCGGCGGCGGCGGCGGCGGCGGCGGCGGCGGCGGCGGCGGCGGCGGCGGCGGCGGCGGCGGCGGCGGCGGCGGCGGCGGCGGCGGCGGCGGCGGCGGCGGCGGCGGCGGCGGCGGCGGCGGCGGCGGCGGCGGCGGCGGCGGCGGCGGCGGCGGCGGCGGCGGCGGCGGCGGCGGCGGCGGCGGCGGCGGCGGCGGCGGCGGCGGCGGCGGCGGCGGCGGCGGCGGCGGCGGCGGCGGCGGCGGCGGCGGCGGCGGCGGCGGCGGCGGCGGCGGCGGCGGCGGCGGCGGCGGCGGCGGCGGCGGCGGCGGCGGCGGCGGCGGCGGCGGCGGCGGCGGCGGCGGCGGCGGCGGCGGCGGCGGCGGCGGCGGCGGCGGCGGCGGCGGCGGCGCGGCGGCGGCGGCGGCGGCGGCGGCGGCGGCGGCGGCGGCGGCGGCGGCGGCGGCGGCGGCGGCGGCGGCGGCGGCGGCGGCGGCGGCGGCGGCGGCGGCGGCGGCGGCGGCGGCGGCGGCGGCGGCGGCGGCGGCGGCGGCGGCGGCGGCGGCGGCGGCGGCGGCGGCGGCGGCGGCGGCGGCGGCGGCGGCGGCGGCGGCGGCGGCGGCGGCGGCGGCGGCGGCGGCGGCGGCGGCGGCGGCGGCGGCGGCGGCGGCGGCGGCGGCGGCGGCGGCGGCGGCGGCGGCGGCGGCGGCGGCGGCGGCGGCGGCGGCGGCGGCGGCGGCGGCGGCGGCGGCGGCGGCGGCGGCGGCGGCGGCGGCGGCGGCGGCGGCGGCGGCGGCGGCGGCGGCGGCGGCGGCGGCGGCGGCGGCGGCGGCGGCGGCGGCGGCGGCGGCGGCGGCGGCGGCGGCGGCGGCGGCGGCGGCGGCGGCGGCGGCGGCGGCGGCGGCGGCGGCGGCGGCGGCGGCGGCGGCGGCGGCGGCGGCGGCGGCGGCGGCGGCGGCGGCGGCGGCGGCGGCGGCGGCGGCGGCGGCGGCGGCGGCGGCGGCGGCGGCGGCGGCGGCGGCGGCGGCGGCGGCGGCGGCGGCGGCGGCGGCGGCGGCGGCGGCGGCGGCGGCGGCGGCGGCGGCGGCGGCGGCGGCGGCGGCGGCGGCGGCGGCGGCGGCGGCGGCGGCGGCGGCGGCGGCGGCGGCGGCGGCGGCGGCGGCGGCGGCGGCGGCGGCGGCGGCGGCGGCGGCGGCGGCGGCGGCGGCGGCGGCGGCGGCGGCGGCGGCGGCGGCGGCGGCGGCGGCGGCGGCGGCGGCGGCGGCGGCGGCGGCGGCGGCGGCGGCGGCGGCGGCGGCGGCGGCGGCGGCGGCGGCGGCGGCGGCGGCGGCGGCGGCGGCGGCGGCGGCGGCGGCGGCGGCGGCGGCGGCGGCGGCGGCGGCGGCGGCGGCGGCGGCGGCGGCGGCGGCGGCGGCGGCGGCGGCGGCGGCGGCGGCGGCGGCGGCGGCGGCGGCGGCGGCGGCGGCGGCGGCGGCGGCGGCGGCGGCGGCGGCGGCGGCGGCGGCGGCGGCGGCGGCGGCGGCGGCGGCGGCGGCGGCGGCGGCGGCGGCGGCGGCGGCGGCGGCGGCGGCGGCGGCGGCGGCGGCGGCGGCGGCGGCGGCGGCGGCGGCGGCGGCGGCGGCGGCGGCGGCGGCGGCGGCGGCGGCGGCGGCGGCGGCGGCGGCGGCGGCGGCGGCGGCGGCGGCGGCGGCGGCGGCGGCGGCGGCGGCGGCGGCGGCGGCGGCGGCGGCGGCGGCGGCGGCGGCGGCGGCGGCGGCGGCGGCGGCGGCGGCGGCGGCGGCGGCGGCGGCGGCGGCGGCGGCGGCGGCGGCGGCGGCGGCGGCGGCGGCGGCGGCGGCGGCGGCGGCGGCGGCGGCGGCGGCGGCGGCGGCGGCGGCGGCGGCGGCGGCGGCGGCGGCGGCGGCGGCGGCGGCGGCGGCGGCGGCGGCGGCGGCGGCGGCGGCGGCGGCGGCGGCGGCGGCGGCGGCGGCGGCGGCGGCGGCGGCGGCGGCGGCGGCGGCGGCGGCGGCGGCGGCGGCGGCGGCGGCGGCGGCGGCGGCGGCGGCGGCGGCGGCGGCGGCGGCGGCGGCGGCGGCGGCGGCGGCGGCGGCGGCGGCGGCGGCGGCGGCGGCGGCGGCGGCGGCGGCGGCGGCGGCGGCGGCGGCGGCGGCGGCGGCGCTGGGCTCGCTCACGCCGCCACCGCCGCCTCCGCGCGCAGCCACTCCAGTTCCAGCGACGAAGCTCCTTCTTCTTTTTTGCTCAAACCGGCTCGCGAACGCTCGGCCTGCACGTGAGCTGGGCGACGTCTTGCCATTCGCTCGCTCTTTCCATCGATTTCTTTCATGGGGACGGGTTCTCTCGTAAATATTCCAGTACTGGAACCTTATTACAAGGAACAAAAAAAAACCCACAAAGCAGTACAGTAAATATAAGGAAGATTATCGAATTAATTCGATTATATCGATTAAGATTTTATCGAAATATTAGTACCAGAAGTGTGGTCCGTCAGCAGTACGCCCCTGATCTTGTGGGTCCGAATAACCGTTAGAAGTGTTCTTTTTTACGTTTCTGTTCAAGTCCGCAGCACACGTTTAATTTGCATTCATTCTCTTGTTGACAGAAAACCTTCAGGCCTCATGAAATGTTGTACCACGAACCGAAAATGGCACTAAACACTACGAAATTTCACCAGCAGCACCGTTTATCCTGGGAGCTGTTTTTGATCAAACGTCACTCGATCACCCGATAGAAAAAACAGTATGATTCGCACATTACTTTCACATTTCCAGCATTTCAAAAAAAGAAACAAACTAGTTGTAAGTGTAGGAAGTTTCCGAATCGAAAGAAGTAGACCGTGCAGTCGATTTGAGCTTCGCCCTAATGCTCCTAGCAGTCCACTGAGGCCTGTGCTTGTTTGGAACGGGAAGAACTCATACAATTGAGAGAAGTGCTTCTCCCTCCATTTCCATGCAGATAAACTATAACCTTGGGCATTTATATCACAGTAAGGCTGTTTTTATGTTTCAGATTGGCAAGGTCTGGTGTACGACCTCTGCGTCGATTATTCTTCGGCTTGTTTTGGTCTTTTCAGCCTGAGTATAGGGGTATTTAGCCCGAAAACAGCAATCTTCCTGCCGCAATTGTGCCCAAGAAAATGTGAACCATAGAGTGATTCATTTTCGAATTTCAACCATAATTTCAATAATTACTCATCAAACAAAACTGTCAATGATGGCGCATGCCCTCAAGGTTGGTGGAATAGTAAAAACAATGAGATGCAGGCGACCCAGAAAACGTCGACCAAAACAACCCAGCACCAAAAGGCCATTGGCGTCGGGTTTTGTCGGCAGAGACATCTTGGTCGTTCCCTCATCGCTTTGGAATTATTTGTGAATCACCATCTTCGAGGGCAGGAGCCATCGCTAGAAATGACTAACACAATCACCTAAAATACATAAAAAATGTCAAATAAGCCATTATATCCTTACTTTATTAAAATGTCAGCTTTATGGGAATGTCTGGGTGGAATGAATGATTTTGTTTAGTATGTGAATTTGAACACCTAGTATAAATGATGATATGCTAATGGGAGAACGAGAGGTGGAGAAAACAAAAAAAACCCTGCCTGCTTTGCTTCCAACAAATTCCATTTGAAGCCCGGTCCCAGCGGAGGAAAGCAAGCGGCAGCACATCACGCCTCAGAGAGAAAATAATAATGACGAGCGCCTTCCCATGGCTATTTTCTTCTTTTTTGGAGGGGGGGGGTCTTAAACAATAGACAAATTGTCGCGCATTTGCTGAATTCTCCGCAGATGCACACAACATGGATGTGCGTCAGATACATATTATATGAGGTGGGTCTTCAACCTCTTGCAATAGGTTAGATCACATTAAAATCGAATCAATGAAATCCATGGACCCCTGTACTAAAATGCTGAATTTGGATGAGAAAGCTGACCTTCAGATTAATAAGGCAAGCTGAGGAAGTGACACTTTTCATATAATTCAATAAAAGCGGATACTGCATTCCTCCAGCAATCAGATACATAAAATATATTCCTTTATATAAACAACTAATAAATAAAAAAATAATGTAATCAAGCTCTTCACGTACGTCCACACACATGCGCACACAAACATGCATAGTCTGTCAGTTTGTAAATTACATTTGGTTCTGATATTTTACGTACGCTTTTTAAATCATCAAGCCAGAATATCAGGACAGGCAATACGATCATATCACCAAAGACTCGAGGAAATGAATTTGACTGGAATCATGTTCGTCGTGGCGGTGGTGCATTCAGAAATGCTTCACAAGAAGTTGTGAGTGATCTTCAAGAGGTATTTTAAGAACTCTAGCGTTTACACTGGCGTCTAGGATGAGTTATTGCTGACAGCAAGCAAGGGCGCTTACGACGCAAGCCCCGTATGTCTTCTGCGCTGCGGTCTAAACAGGTACTGCAGCTCCCATTGACACCTCTCGTATTTACAGTTACAGTTTTGGCACCACTGCAACGAGTATTGAAGCATACGCCGGAGGAATCCCTCAACGACATCGTTGCTGGAATAAGCATGACTTCAATATCATAAGACTTTTTCTGATGCATGAAGTAGAAGAAAAACAGTGGTAATAATACTATAGTGTGATACATTAAGTAAATGGTTCTGTATAAAAAAATTGACTCCAAACTGTCTTATTGACTACAAATTATTTCTTCCGCTAAACTAAGAAATACGTCACATAAACAGGGGACGGAGCACATGTAAAACAAAGTGCTCAAAAGTGATTTAAACGATTGAAAAAGTTAATTGAAAGAAATAATTTAAAAATACTAAATAAAGATATAATAAGTAATAAAATATTAAGTAAAAATCTTTTTCATCGATAAAAATAATTGAAAACACGAAATATACCTAAACTTTCTAAAAAAACTCCAGTATGAAATATGTCTTCCGAAGAATAATCTTGCTGAGATTATTTACCCTTGTTGAGTATTGACGTAATCATGTAAATCACGTACGATAATTCACGAAATTCGAGTCTTGTCCAAATTACTGAAGTTGATATTGCCTTTACCAAAGTTTTCATTCAGGAGGTTAACATCATTCTAATGTGGAAGTCGAGATTCTCCTGAAAACTAACTTTTCCCATTTATGAGGCCAATCTGATGATTGACGAAGATGGTAAGCCCATTAAACTAATAATACTAATGTTTAACAATGATAAGCTTTGTACATTAAGTACAATCTCTGCGATACAAACCTCGATTATTTATACGATGTCACATAAGTATATCAATAATCTAGAGCTGTTTACTCAGGTGAAGTGGAACATGTTGTGTTATCATACAGTATAAATATGCCAGGCAACACAAAAGATGCTTTCTTATCTCAGAGATAACGATTCATTCGTATAACCATTTAATTCCCTCAAGAAATAAAGAAAAAAGAAATGTGTTTACAAATCTTAAAAGAACGGGTCTATAAAGAGGCCGTTATGATTATACAATAATGCTTTATTTACCCTAATTACATCGCGTTCGTTTGCATTTTAGATTATTTTACTGATTAAAATTTGCTAAAAATTGCAGTTTGCAGTTTTTTTTATAATTGCAGTTTTATTCATAGAATATCGAATTGTAACTACTCAGTCTTTTGAACGTGACATATTACATGTAGAGTTGACTGACCGACAACTGCTCCAACCACCTATTGTAACCGACTCCTTGTCTTATGTTGTTGTTTCATACATCAACTCAAACTTACTGAGACATTACACTGATCATGAAATAACATACTTTTACATCCAATCTACTATTCATGGATCTGAAAATCTTTTCGAACCAATCTGCCTGGCCGTTACTTCCCAGTTACGCCACGGAATGAAATGATCTTGTTTATATAATGAATTTTGCACAGCAATAAAATGGCTGAATAAATGAATGACCAACAAAAATGTTATCCACGCCCAAGTTCTGTTGATTACAACTGTCACTTTTTAAAGCGTGCTATGACTAATAGGGATACCATGCCTTTCTAATTTATCTCCACAAATGCATGTTAATCAAACGCACAAAATGGAGAGTAAACGCTTACTCGATATATAGATTTGTCAGTACACCAAGAGAGCACAGGAATCAAAACGAATAAGAAAAATAATTAAGGAAGAGAAAGAAGGAAAAATAAATATGAAAAAGTTGGACTGGAGAGATAGAAAAAACAAAGAATGTGGGAGAAAGCAAAAAAAAAAAACGACGACGAAAATAAAGAAGACGGGAACAATGGGAAATTGAGAAAGAAGTATAGAGAACACGAAGAGCAAAACGGAAGAAAGCGAGGGAAAAGGAAGAGGTTGAATTTCAGAATGAAAAGCGAGTGTGGTAGGTAAAGCCATTGTCAGAAAACTGGAAGTGTAAGATGACAGTAATGTTTTGCTTGTGTAGTGCAAATTGTATAGTTAATGGTTCATAAATCGAAACAACATTACAGAGATTTGCGAGCTAGAATTTAACACCAGTTTACGTTCATACTTAATAATTCCGAGATTATTTTTGATTAGACATAAGGTTTTACGCTGTACAACTTCCTATTTTAAGCCTCTAAAGTAGGCTCTTAAATAGACGAAAATTGAATGTATAATGCACTGCACTGAAAGTACAAATATTTTATATTATTATCATGTACATAACATTTTACATTAATGTTATTTCACCACGAATTGTTTCAATAAAAAGATGCACATGAGTTTCTAAAAGAAACACAGAAATGTAAATGATATTCTTACTTCATCATATGTAATTGGTAAAATGTAAGGTTTGAATGGTAGATATTACATGAATGGTCTCCAATTCGTAATTTTTAATAAATACAGTTTCCAGCTTCAGTTTGAAAGCGTTCTCCGAACACGCCTTACTTAGTACTTACGTGATATAGGGAAAATATTGTAACCCTGCGGCAGAAATCGCGATTTTTCGACAGATAAGTTCGTATTGCCTTGGTAATAAAAAAAAATTCTTGTTCCTGTACGATGTATGAAAAGAAGTAAATTACTTCCTCCAACACTTGTGTCATCAGAATCCACGCATTTTGGGTCCTTCATACTGAAAAATCTACTTACGGGAAAACGACTGTCTGCTGTCAACGATTTCTCCAAACTTTTTATTCTCCGATCGGTCCAGGCGATCCCAAGGCCCTGCGAGTTTGAAATTGATATTTTGATTTTTGGGCTTCTATTTTTTAAATTTTTTCTTGTATTTATCAAAAGAAAAAAAGGCTGGTCCCATTTTCTGCGAAACTCTTTATTTTCAAAAAATACAAAAAAGTAACATTGCAAATGTATAATGTTGATGATAGATTTTTCTTAAATGAAATCTGTGGGAAAAAATTAGATCTTTAAAAAAGATCATGTACAATGTTTTGAAAAATTAATAGTTTTCGCATATTTCAGGTTCAAGTTTATGCAATTTATAAAAGAATCTCAAAAGCGGTTCCAAATGTCTTACATTTTTTCCCGATTAAAGTAAAGGACAATTTTAAGTAGCGCAGGTCTTATTTTCGTTGCACAGGTCTTATTTTCGAAAATTTCAAAAGTTACAAATAATGCGAGAAAGTTCGACCTGTTGAACACCATTAGGTTTTAAAAGTTTCTTTACTGGTTGAATAAGCATATTTTTGTATTGACGCTGGAACAAGCATGATTAGATACACCCCAAATGTTGCTCGTCGGTATCACAAAAACTTATGAAACGTGTTTAAAATGAATTTCCCATGTCTTTGCCAGATGGCTAAACTAGTGGAGCTAAAACAGTACGTATTTACTTGTCTAAATTTTCACGCAAAGTTAAGCAATGAGTACTCAGTTTTTGAAAAATTGTACATGATCTCATTTCAAAATCTATCTTTAAAGAACAGGTTTCAAGCGGGGAAAAATCTCTATCTTTGATATTTTAGTTGCAGGAAATCTCCGAAAAAATTTGGAAGTTTTGCAATTTTCGGAAAATCAGGATTTTCAACGAACATGAGACCTGAACCATTCTCTTAAACGTCCTTCACACTATCCAACAAAAAAATTTCATCAAAAGCGATGGAGCCTTTTTGTTAATTTTGAAAAAGTTCCAGGGACTTAATGTAAACTACCCCTCAAAATTAAAGTATCGGTTTCAAATTCAGGGGGCCGCGACATCAACCAGATCGATTGAGGAATATTAAATTTGGAGAAAATCGGTTGAACAATTTAGCTGCTAGCGTTGTTCACAGACAGACGGACGTAGAGACGGACGGACGTAGAGACGCACGGACGGAGAGACGCACGGACGGAGAGACGCACGGACGGAGAGATGCACGGACGGAGAGACGGACGGACGGAGAGACGGACGGACGGAGAGACGGACGGACGGAGAGACGGACGGACGGAGAGACGGACGGACGGAGAGACGGACGGACGGAGAGACGGACGGACGGAGAGACGGACGGACGGGGAGACGGACGGACGAGGAGACGGACGGACGGACTGACAGACGTTTTGCAGTCATTCGAATTTTCGTCATCAAGGACCCACAAAACATGGATTCTGGTTACACCACGTGTTACAGGTCCCCCCCCCCTAAATTTAGCAACTGGATATATCCACTTTTTCGCCAGGGCCCTGCAATAAGTTTTTTTGCCGAAAATTCGCCATGGTTTTGCGCAGCATTACATAACTTTCCCTCTACTATCAAGGTCTCCTACTGGGGGCAGTGACACACCCCACGGTACGTGCCATGCTACGAGCTTCTCTGCGCCACTAGCGTCGTGAGAGGAAACTATTAGTAACCCCGACGTTTTACAATGGTGATGGCTTTGTCTCTTGCGGCGGGGTAATGAACTGCGTGGAGGGGCGATTTCGTCGTGGCACTCGTGCCATGGATTCCGCTCGTGGCATCAACCTTGACAACACTGCTCTGCTGTGTAGCGAGAAAGTAATGCAAAGCGTTTGCCTCGAAATCCGCCGTCTGTTTGTGAGAGTCACGCGTCCGCCGCCAGAGGGAGAAAGGCGCAGGCCGGCGCACGAGGAATGGAGTGCGATAACTGGGCGAGGCTATCGCTCGTGAATCGCGGCGCCCGTTGCGCAATGCCCGTCGGCCGAGCCCAGCCGCGCCGCGCGCAGGCGGCCGAAGCGGCGCAGGCGCCACGCGACGCGGCGCGACGCAGCGCTGCGCTGCGCTGGAAGGTCGTGAAAGGCGACCCCCTGCCGCGCCGCACAACCACTCCACAACACACAGAGCCCCTCTCTCCCCCCTCTCTCTCGCACACACACACATACCAGCCGGCGGATGATTTTATGAGGCGTGGAGATGGGTAAAGAAGAAACAAAACAGATTGACTACAACACTAATCTCTCTCATATACACACACATATACAGGATGTTGTTATGTATATAAGAGCAAAATTCCAACACTGTTGGACCCGATCTCCATGAAAGTTGGCGCTTCTACGTGTTTTTTCACCGAGAAGGTTTATGTGTTGTTAATTCTGTTGTAACTCCACTACAGGGCGCTACATATTCACTACATATCCACTACATATTCACGTCAAATGCAACCTGCAACACACTCGGCTGCATTTTGAATCTATATCGTTAAATAACTCATAAACGAGTCGTTCAAGGGCCTTAAAAACTAAAATTTTGAGGCCAAAGGCCTCAGTGAAACGTTTTCCACACCGCAATCTACAGAATGAACTCTTCCTGAACATTCTATTACATTTTTGCTGGTTCGACCCTTCCCGATATTACTTCACCTGCTCACAGACGTGCAGAATCTGCAAGTAAATGTGAATGAGAGGGACAGAGAGCGGCAGAGACAGAGACACAAAGAGACAGACAGGGACAGGGTAAGGGAGGGAAGGAGACACAGTGAGAAACGGAGATGGGAGGGGAATGAAGGAGATGAAGGACAGAACAACGTCTGCCGGGTTTTCCTAGTAGGCTCTATAGTGCGTTCTTTCTAACTCTGCGTACCGCTAGAAGTCGCGTGATCGCAAGCACTGCTTGATACGGTCGCGATCATGCAATACCTGGCGGCACGACTGAGAACGTCGCGAAATACCATGACATCTTCCATCGTGAAGATGGGCCTTGAGGGGCATAGTCAGAAAAATCGCAGTATAGACACAAGACTTCCGTTAATAATTAAATTAATTAATTTGAAAAAAATGTAAGGGCCTATTCCATTCATGGTATGTCCATCTAACAGATTAAAATATTATATTCTATATTTAAGTTAGGGTTATTGATTCTTTCTGTTTGTTTTCTATAGGGTAATCATTACTAGATTTTTCCTGACAGCATTTTCCCACCGCCTACGGGGGATTTTCCACTCAGTTCTCTCCCCAGATATGGTAGGCAAAATGCCAAGGAGTACTCAGGCAGCTACAGAGGCTACACCACTCTATAACTCAGTCGACTATGTTAGGATATGTTGAAAATATGAAAAACAATACGTGTATAATAAATAAATAAATAAATAATACAAACACGTACTGTTACAAGTCTTATCTATTTGGCGACACATTAATACAAATTTGTAGTTATTTGTAGTTATTCACATTTGTAGTTATTCATGGAAAACGTGGCTAGGCACTGAATGAGTTCGTTTCGACGATAATGACATTTGCTTATCGTCATGCTAATTACATACCTCGTCACCCCAGATTGGACAGTTTTGCATTGGAAAGAATAAACAGCCGGGAAGGAGTATTTTAGTTTCCTTTCTCGTTGAACTTATAAATACTGGGAAATTATTTAAGATACTCGATTTGTTATTTACTTATATTTATTACTCTTCTTTCATAATTAAATTTTATCATGAAGTAAACAGAAAATAGAGGAGGGAATCCACAGTTACCAGATTTGCTAATTAGCATGACTATTTAATTTGTCTGACGTGAGCATTAAGAACAATAAAATTTACAGCTAACGTCAATAATAAATATTATTGAAAATTAATTTTATCGAACTTCGTAAAACTACTCATATGTGCAGGTAAAACTAGTACGTTAATTTACTGCGTTTGCATTTATGTTTAAAAATATTTTAATTTTCTTTTATATTCCTGTTTAAAAAAGAGTGATATAAATACAGAACTCGTGTTTCATTATCAAGCTAATAGCATTCGAATGGGAGCGCTGTTCAGTTGTTAGCTCACCGGCGTAGATAATACATATTAATAAACACTAGTTTATTCCTTTTCGATGACGTTGCAGTCCAGTGCAAGTCTTGATCTGGAATCCAGATGTTCCAATACTGTCGATATTTTGAGTTCGGGAGGAATGGGCTATGAGGTAACGATGAATCAGCCCCAAATCAGGTGATCAGGCCC
Source organism: Acheta domesticus (assembly GCA_031308135.1). NCBI lineage: Eukaryota > Metazoa > Arthropoda > Insecta > Orthoptera > Gryllidae > Acheta > Acheta domesticus. Next base: position 23,276,025 of record JAHLJT010000631.1, on the reverse strand, counting down.
TAAGAATGGGAATAGAGGCATTTGAAAAAGGAAGGATTGCGCGCAATTTGTGATTCGCTGGCCAAAATACTGTTCCGAAATCCGTCTGAAACTGATTGGAGAAAACCACGAAACGATCGATCAGAACAGATGTCCCTAGAATTTCCAATCAGTGACCTGACTCCATCCAGTTACTGAGTTGGGCTGAATATCTGTCACAGTCAGGACTCCAACCCAGGACCTCCCAGTCTACGAAGTTTCAGTTGCAAACTTGTCACGGAAATCTACAGCATTCGACAACAAAACAATTAGATAAATGTTGCTCTTGTCATTTGGGGCTAATAACGAACCGAATGAGATATTTCGCAGCCTTGCCGGTGATACTCATAAAATTCCCCTACAATTTTATCCCATTACTGGAATTATATGCATAAGTTATACATGTTATTTCTTAAGAACAGTCGAATTCAGTCGTTAGAGAGGTTTTTTCCACCTCGAAAGTTAAGCACTATCGATCTTCTGCGCATGCGCAGATGCACTCAAGTGAAGCGAAACTTGAACTGCGCATGAGCAGAATGGTCGATAGTTTTCCGTGGTTTATCCGATCAACAGCAGGCGGATGCCGAAACATTACTCTAACAAACGGACCACGGACCGCGCGCGATCTTTCCTTCCTCTTCCTTGTCCTATCCCAATCCCTTACTGGCAGTTGATGCACCCGAAATCACTAACAGTCAACCAATCTTAGGATCAGTTTACATGTTCAGGATGATTCGCTTCATTACATTGACAATCCAATCTTCACCTGCGTTTTTTCAAATAGATGACAAAACACCCTTGGCCACATTCTATTTGAAGCCTAGTTACTTATACATTTTATGAAAATAATTGTTTGCGGAACATTCACTGCATGTAGGCGAGGCTAGGCTACCCGCCGAGCACCGAAGCATCCTAAAAATTCCAAAAGAGCGCCGGCCACCATTCAAGGGCTCCGGCCGGTGGAGGTGCGCCAAAGCTAGTTTTCTAATACTCGCCAATTTTAACACGCGGCATTTTGTGCGTATTGAGAAAATACAGTTTTCTGACTCGTGAACCTTAGAACATAGCGAAAGGCATCAACCCACGTGCAGATTTGGCTTGCAAACTGAATGCTGAATGAACAGACATATCTAAAAATTGTAGCTCATTGTTGGAGCCTTTGTCAGCAAAATGTCTTAGATTTTGTTCTTAATACTATGTCCAAAAGACGTTGATTAATTAATGTGGATTAAACGAATGGCTTTGTGATAATCTGCCGGGGAAACAAAAGGACCCTACACGTTTAAAAGATTTAAAAAGTTCTTTTATTGGGAGTTAATTATAAAATAACGTAAACTAAAAGCTATTAATAACGTAACAACGAGTAAACAATCACAGAATTAATGCATGTACGTACATTTATACAAATTTAAATATAAAATACGAAATCTCAGGTATGTACCAACCCAAGAAGGTAGTAGCCTGGTGCTATATGAAATGACAACAATAAGTGAAATTCTTTTTGCAAATCGTATGCCGAAGAGGGGGCTTACGTCTTTATGATGTCCCTTTTGTGGCAAAGGATTATTGGTGGTTTGAGAATTCAGATGGATGGTGATATGAGCAGCCAACCACTCTACAACAGCCTTTTCGCGGGACTCGAAAGCGCAGTCTGACACTCCGCGCACTACTAACGCTCCAAGTTCCTAACCGTCTGAGGCAGGCGGTCTTCAAATGCGAAAGAAAATTGAGGAATTATTCCCAATTTATAAAATACGCAAACGAAGAAAGGGGAGGAATACGAACGTTTTACAAAAATCAGTTTTCCAAACTGCGTTTGGATGAAAGAAGATTTTGAGTAGACAAAAGGTTTAACCACAATTTTCTTTACATCAATTTTATTTATGACACATTTACATTCCGAATTCATCTTCATTCAGTTTCTTAACTGTAGGTTTTCGTATATGCAAGTGTTGTAATTAAACATGTTATGCATTACTTAAAACAGTTTTGAGTAAAAATGTTGCTGTCTCTTGTCGTCCACTTTCCAAGATGCAAGTGCCGTTTCCGGCAAATCTCAAATTACCTTTCTTCGCGTTTCCAGAGAATCTAAAATTACCAGTCTTGCCGTTTCTGGCATACTCAATTGCCTCTTTTCCCGTTTCTGGCACACTCAAATTGCCTCTCTTGCCGTTTCCGGCACACTCAAGTTGCTTCTCTTGTCCGCAGCAGCGGGAACGTCGTGTGACCGTCCCCATCGGGGCAAGAGAACGAATATGTCTTCCCAGCAATGGGGGGGGGGGGCGGAACCCGCCTTTGTTCTACGGCAAAGGATTTTAATTTCACAAAACAACCCAAAATGAGAGGTTCTCAGCGCATCCTCCACCGGACCCAGGGGACGTCAACGCGAGTAATGCTGGAGAATAACAAAAATTGAAACCAGTGCATGATAAACCAGCTACGTGTGCGTGTGTGTGACGCTCAAGAGTCAGCGAAAATCGAGCTGGTAGACTTTAAAGACTTAAAGATCATTGGGAGCATCCAAGAGCCTAGACCAAAGTGAATATAAATTTAGTACTTATGTTTGTGAATTTTTAATTTATTTTATTTTATTTCATTTATTACATTTTTATTTCTTTTATTTTCTTATTATTTTTTTAAAAATTTGGGCTAAAGCACGAAATCTATGGACAGACCTTCACTGTCTATCGTGCATTTACATTTAACGTTCTGCTCTTTTTCAACAAGAAATAACCCGGGACTCGAACCCGTGCCGTTCACTTTTTGAACATCAGAGGCTGAGTTGCAAGACGCCACGTCAAAAAGGCATTGGTTCAAAATTCAATAGTTCGAGAGCAAGTCAAAGAAATGAAATGAATGTAACCTCATGAGGTTACTTAACTTAAAATCATTTTGCAATTCTGCAGTACGCTGTAAACAGAAAGATTGTTTTGAATGCTCTTCTGGTGTTAAGTGGGGCGCGATAAACTAGTTTGCTCCGTATTGAGACACTTGAAACAAAAATGCCATCATATGAGTGACACTGTACATTACAAGAGCCAGGTTATAATGGAAAGTTTCAGAACTTGAAACGCACACGTATTTCTGTATTTAAGAGCATTTGGATAAGGTAAGGTAGCTCTAACGACTGTGGATGCACTAACGAGATTGTTTATAAATTTTCATTAATTTTATTGATCTCATTTAGTGTTACCGAGTATTCGTGTACCACGTAGTGTCTTACTGTTTTTGTGCTGTACATCGTAAACCATTGTACGCAGAGGAAAGAAATAATTATAACTTTTATGCTACACGTTACAAATATACTTCATTAGCTTCCGAATACGCATTATATAGACTAATATTGCCCTTGAAGTAGTTGAGCAATGTTATCTGTTTCTTATTTTAAACGAGTTGCCGAAATTGGACCATAGAAGATTGCCTTGATTGGACCGGTCCATCTTAGGAGTCTGACAAGCACATTTTATATTTTTCTTCCTCGTAAAGAAATAAAAAATAAAAAACAAAGCAATTCAATAGAATGTATGTAAATAGAACATAATTTTCTGTGACGTTTGATGCCTTTGTAGGTGGAACTTAGTTCTAGTAAAATTGAGTAAAATGTTAATGAATCCTCTTCAGATGATTCTACCTATAAACAAAAAAATCGGCGTTTTCTGGCGCACGATTACATAACTTTCTCTCCTTACGAAGTATTCGTAAGGCTATAAAGTAAAAGTACTAAAATGTTTAATAAAGATGGTTGACATATTTTTCTAAAGATTCCGAGATATCATCTATTGTAAGAAATGGAAAAGACCGTTTTAACGAACAGCCCAACGAACCGGCAAGTAAGTCAATCGAAAAGACAAGATATTTCTAGAGATTAAGAATTTAAAAAACTACGTTTATGTTCACAAAATCACAAAGAACATTGCGATTATGTTGAATATAACTGGTTCTGTACGATATGAAGCAAGGGAAAGCAAGAAGATATGATGTGTCTGTTGTGTATATTATACGTTCACACTCGATGTGTTAAAATTAAATCTTGCATTAAGAAATGTTTGTCAGAATAAGTTACAGAGATTTAAGCTAAGGTTTCTAGTCACGAGGTTGGTTTTTATATTTTCTAATAGCTTGTTAGAAGTTTTTTAATATACGTGTATAAAAATTATCGTACTTAATTATTCATTTACGTAGTGCTATATAGTGCTTTGGAATATTTTATACCTGCAGAAAAATTAGAGTATTAAAATGATTGCCTTTAAATATAATCTTAGTAGTTCGAATGAGGTGTGAAAATATCGCCTGAAGGAGTAGTCTGTCTATTACAGTTTCCCCGGAAAACTGTAACTTCTTTGAACGCATTCAGCTATATGATTTTTCTTTATCGTATGGATACACAATAAAACATACTATTTTCCAATGTTTTAGTAATCAATCATGCATTCAAATTAGGCAACAAGGATACCAAATTGAACCAACTTCAGTTTTTCCGTTCCTCTTTATCAGAAACAATGTAATTAAAATATTATATTTTATAATGAAGGGGCATAGATGGTTGATTGTTTTGGTAAATATTTTGTTTTAATAGAATATTTATTAAGAGCATGGAAATGAAAATTTAAAAATAATAGTCCAAAATTAGGCAACTTTCCCCTACGTTCCAAATATGAGGCAAATAGGCAAAGCGTTGCTTTGTTATGTTCTTTTACCTGTTCTCAAAAATGTTATAGTGTCGCAAACTTATAAATTGATAACATTGGGTTACAGAATGCTTTCTGGGGTTAAACCTCATTCCTAAAAATTTAGCATCATCTACAAATGTTTATCTTTCTTTCTTGGGAACGACTGATTTAAAGGGGAGTTCATCAATGTTACAAATTTAAGTTAAAAGTAAAATCTTTTCTGCTGCAAAACTGTTTCTATACAATTAGAGACTATACTGATCGTGAAAAAGAAAAATAATGTTTAATGTAACAAAACAAAGATATATAATGAATTAGTTTATGTTTGCATTGTATACATTTAAAAAAATATTTAATACGCCTGTAACAAGTAATGTACTTCAGCTTCCGGGTCAATGACCCCCATCTCGATCAGGTTTTTGTCCAGTTTCCCTGATACATTGAGCAAATGCTGAGATGGCCCCTTGTTTTGCTTCTGGACGTAAATGTAGCTTCACTGTGCGCACGTTTTGTTGAGCACTCCTTTTGCTTGTAGTTCATTTACAGTTAAAATTGATTTTCTATAACTCGGGAACAAACATTTTTCAAATATCTTTATTTTCTAAAATAATTATTTTCTAAATTCATTTTTGCTTTTTTTTTTTTTTTTTTTTTTTTTTATTCTGGCCCTCAAGAAAATGTGCGCAGATAAATTTCTTTCCCCACACGTCATATACAGTTTTTACTGTTTTTTGACAAATAAATAAATAAATAAATAAATAAATACATAAATTACATTATCCTAAAATATCACCAATTTCTTCAGCAATAATACAAATACATTAGATATTTACAGAGAAGGCGAAATGCTATTTCTTAAAAATAATCTTGCTAATTCGATTTTCAATTGAATGCATTTCCCTTTGATAGTTTTATTTTTTAATTTATTTTTTATATTAGTCTACATTTAGTTACTGCGTTAAGCTGAATTTATTATACACATTGTATATAGTACACAACGAAAAAAGTAGAATGGATCTTGAATATTACACTTTTATCTCTATAGATTTCAAAATCAGTTTAGTTCTCCCACCCTCAGTGGAGCGAAGATGTGGACTCGGTGTGGGGGCGTAGTGAACCGCAACGGGGGAAACCGGAGGTCAGTCTGCGAGGAAACTGGGCGGCGACCTGCGAATCCACATGACACACTTAGGGCTGGGTAATCGATGCGATGGGGGGGTCGAAGCGATGTGTTGAGCTCAAAGCGAATTTATTTGGCCCGTGCGGAACACATCACGTCGCTTTGGCACGACCAAGGCTGTACAAGTATTAGGGATTGCGAAAAACTGTACATTTCAAATGGGGACTTGTGGTTTCCTTATAGAAGCATGAGTTTGAGTTGCCATTTCGCATTAAAGGAGATGCCGACCTAAGGCCACAGAGAGTCTATTTCTTTTGTGGTTTTCCCGTATTAACGAGTATTCGTGTAAGTTCCCGTACTTATATATTTTGCACACATTTTGTGATTTTAATACCAAATGAAAGCAGCGTTAGTTGAATAAAGTACTAAACAATAATTTACACGAAACTTCGAGGACTTTAAACTATTAAAATCAGTGGCTCACAAAACATGTACGAGTAGACAATTTGACTCCAGTGATGTTAAATCAGCTTCACAACTATTTCCTACACACCATATATAACCTTATATGTTAATACACAAAAACAGATATGTTCCTGTCAGTGGTAAAGCCGAAAAATGTTACAAAAGCAACGCATTTTTAAGAATTTGTTTTGAAATGATATGCCGTTTTTCAAATTTACATATGTATTTTCTTTGCTTGACGTACATGTGTTTCAAGGATTTGAGGAACACGTTGACATAAATTCCTCAATATTATTCTTAACCTTTCGCTTTAAACAAAAATAACAATTTTTGAGATAGTTCCAGAAAGTGACTTCTGAATAGACTTTTAATTATTGTATTATTGTTGATGTTAGGAAACATCATAGAATTAAGATACACAAATATTTCAATTAGGGAAATGGAATTTTAAGGATTGGTATAGCTGATTAACTTTATTTAAAAGTTTGTGTCGCAGGTCAAGAGTTTACAGTAATGTATAAAATATTGGATCATTCACTTTTCATTTATTAGGGATATAATGGAAAGTTCTTTTTCAATTTGTTTGTTGTTGATTGTTGATTGTTGTTGTGTCAATTTGTTGTTGATTTAATAATCGTGGGATATTCGGGTCATGTATAAAAGGAATTCCGAATTATTTCAATTTTCTCCAAGATAGTTTTTCCAGTGGGGCAACTGTATTTAAGAAAAGGGTGCATTATTGGCTCAAAAACTGGTAATTGGTGTTTCAATTTTAATGGAATATTTTTTTGTTTATAAATGGGTGGAATTTAAGTACGAGTATTTTAATGATCATTTTATTAATTGTGCGTTTTAACCGATCCTTCCAAGATAGTCCTTTGTTTATATTTAAACCAAAATATTCGACAAAAGATTTAGAAGGTAGTTACTGAATTGCAGTATTATTAATTGTTAAATTATTGACATTTTTAGTATGTCGCAGAAAATATTCTTGTGGTGAGATAGTCCTTTTAAATATAACATTTAATTAGTAAAACATTTATATTACAATTGTATTTAAAATGTATTTTAAATATTTACATTTAATTCATTTTCAAAGTTTGTCAAAAAATTAAAACCTTTCAAATTTATTTGTAAATTTTAATTTGTAATAATTAAGCTGCGGATTTTTGCCTATTTGCCGATTTTTATCCTTCAATTAAAAATGCAGTAATTTAGGTTACTTATTCATTTTGAGGCATTAGTAGTATTATACTTTAATACATCTAATGCTTCAAAATGACTATTATGTTACTGAAATTCCTAAAATACTGCGTTTTTAATTGAAGGATAAAAATCGGCAAATCGGCGAAAATCCCCAACTTAGTAATAATTAATTTGTAATTTTTATAATATTTTAACATCAAAATGAATTATTTTATATTACTGTCATTTTATATTAGTATGTCAGCTTTAGCAATATAGGGTTAGGAGATTAGTTTTGTGAAATTGTATTACGTACGAGATATGTGATTATTACAATACTTTATTCTTCTTCTGTCTTTCCCCGTTATACGGGGTCGGCCCTAATGGGTGTGGGCTCATTTTTAGTAATTTTCTTACACTCCCTTTTACACGGATTTGGCGAGTGTTTTACGGCCGGATACCCTTCCTGACGGGGCCCAACCACAAGGGACTCACAAGCACATTAGACATAGACAACACACACTCACGAAACACACACACAGTAATGCCTGAGGCGGAATTCCAACCCACGATCCTTCGGTCCAAGATCGCCACGGCACTACTGTTTTAGCGATCTCGGCCGCCAGGGTCGGCTTACTACAATATTTTATTACTTATGTATTTTGGTAATTGTATTTGGAAAACGTTACCACCGGAAATATATGAACTTCTCAGCAGCATAATAACTATTTTATTCTACTTTATTGCAAAATTTCTAGCTGAAGGAGAAATACTGCTAATCTATTGTACAAGACGTTAGTAATTGTTGACGTGAGGAATCGATGACAAAATAGGGTTAAGCAAACGTACGGGCGTATGTAGAAAAATGGAAAATCGGACAACGGGCGCAATCAGATGTCATTGCTAGGCGAAGTCCAGCAATACGGGGTCATTTGCGGTCGAAACGAACGACGTACGATTATCTGAGAGTAAGTGGGACAGTGAAAAGCACGGACACATGAGGGGAAACGTGAGGTCATATTGGGTCTTTCACGAGGAAGTACGTTGTGATAAAATAATGAATTTATTTTACTTTATCTAATTTAATTTACTAGCTCAGTTCTTTTGTGGGTTCTATATGTTGACACACCTGCACGCTTACCTGCAGGCTGGTTGTCACTGGATTGCCCTCTATACAGAGAAGCCTGGAAGTCTGAAATTATTTATATTCCGAAGGAATTACACACAACGTGGCACAACAATAATTTTGTTTATTAAGAATGGAATTTGAGATTAAAAATATAAAAATTCTCTTGCTTAATTTCATGCATTAAGTTCACTGTACCAAATTGTCTGGCGTTGTGAAACGATGGCCCCGCAGTTCGTAGCCCCTTGACTTCCGCGCCGAAAATCCGTCTGCTTCTTTCTTGCTGCTCACTTCTTGCACACTTGTTCCACAATTTGTCCTCCCTATTCGCGTCGATGTCCAACTTTAATAATTCAGGTTACATACGCGCCGCTACCACCAGGATGCCAGTCAACCACCAACTCTCCTTTTTCCAGCGCCCCCTTCTCGCGCGTTCAACAACCTAGTAACCGCGGCCGTCCAGATTAAGCGCGGCGTTTGTATTATAACATTTTGTGTATTACAGCTCCGTCCGTCCAGATCAAGGCGCGGCGTTTGTTCTGTAATATTTTGTATATTACAACGTTAATGTGGGGTCACGTGAAGCTCTGAGGAGCTCTAAGGAGCAGGACCATCCCGTGTCTCGCAGGAACGTCATACGAAACCAGGCAGAGTCATCAAGGGTTACCTGGTGAGGGGGGAGGGGGGTGGCGAGGGGCGGGGGGAGGGGCGGATTGGGGCGGAGTGGGGAGGGGCGGGATGGGGCGGGGTGGAGCGAGATGAGGAGGGGCAAAGTGGGTGAGGTGGGGTGGGGTGGCATTGGGTGGGGAGGAGCTGGGTGACCGGGTGGGGTGGCGAAGGGTGGGGTAGAGCGGGTGCCTGCGAGGTCATGCTGAGGCACGCGGGGCCATTCTCGGGCCACGAGGGGCCGTCGGGGGCCACGCAGTCAACTTGCGGTACCTCGCCACGTGTTATTAGCTGCGCGGGTGCGTTGGGCCTGCTAATGCCGCGCGGCGTGCTTCCTGCTCGCGGGAGGCTGTTTGTTGACGCGTGTTAGGTTGGTGGTGAGGGAAGGAGGAGGAGCGAGGGAGCGGGAGTTGCGGAGGAAGCAGCGCCAGCGAAGCGGCCTCCGGAGAGCGGAGACGCGGCGCGCGGCGCCAGGCGACGGGACGGCGGCGCCACGCGGCGTCGCGGCGCTCGCCTCAGGGGGCGTGGCGGGTTGGAGGGGAGTGGAGCGGGGCGGGGTGAAGCGTGGCAGGCGGGGCGGAGAGTGGAGGAGTGTGGCGGAGCGGGGTGGGGAGAGCTGGGCGGGGAGAGCTGGGCGGGGAGAGCGGGGCGGGTGGGGCGGGAGGGGCGGGAAAGGGCGGGAAGGGGCGGGTTAAGGCGACAATCAGGGCTCCTGCCCCCCCCCCCCCACGCGAAGCGCTTATTGATTGCCCTGCAGTCTCGTGGGTTGCTTCGATACACGAGACTTACCCACGACGGGCGCTTCATTTCCTTTCTCGGTGCCCTCTTTCCTTTCGCTTCTCTCCCCAATTGATTCTTCTTCGATATCCACAACTCACTTTCACTTATCAAAAAATACCATGACACTCAGTTTTTGTTATTATGCATTATGCCTATAATGTGTTAGACTGTCTTTTGATAGACGCAATGTCCTTGAAGTTATGTCAGCTCCAGACATTACTTGAGAGCATAAGCACGTGCAGGCAACAACAAAAGGGTGCCAATTACATTGCCGGACCTCTTTTTCTGTTAAACTGTATTTAACACGTAACATATTTTCCAAGTAAATAAATAAATTATACCAGAATATAAATGGGATTGTTACTTTAAAGACAATAAATACATTGATTACATGGCGAACCGTTTACAGGATGGCCATGTAACTTCGGGAGCTTTCCCACAAATTTCCACTAAATGTTAGGTTAGGAAAGGAGGAAAATCAGGGAATTAATATATTTACGGAATAAAATGTTTTCTTACGTAAAGTCACACACCCCATTTCAACATTTTCAGGGGGTCAAGGCCTCCTGGAGGCGCCTGTGGTTGTGAAAAGTTTCTCTATTTTAATCTATTATTTGTCTATTATTTATCTACTCTTTGTCTTAATCTATTATTTGTAAAAATGAGTATTTTTTCCGTAAGTTGGGCTTGAAATAAAGCAATTTATAAAATAAACTTTTTCTCAAAAGCCGCTCTAAACTTCTTTACATTTTCTCCATGTATAGAAATGACGCTTAAAAGAATTGCGCGGGTCTCATTGTCGTTAAAGTCTCTGAATTTTCGAAACTTGCAAATTTTGAAATAATATGAGAAGGTATGAGCTGTTGTAGCACCACTAATTTACCTATCGCTACTTTTAGTGGCGAAGAAAAGAAATGTCACTGCGCCTGATCTTCAACATTGTCAGTAGATTTCCATCTGTATCACCTCTGAATATTCTGTTGGGTCGGTCTAAAAGACAAGAGAAAACAAACGCCTAACGTACGATACCTGTGTTAAGTTTGCACACAGCTGTGATACCCTACTGTATGTGCGCAAAAGTAATGGTATTTTCCACATGACGTGACCTACTTAATGTAGATTACCTCTCTTGGCGATGAAACGAATTCCGAATAAGTTGTTGGAACAATCGGTCATAAAAAGGGGAGGGAGAATAGTGGGTTATATAGCGATGCATAAGTGTTCTATTGGGAAGTGAGGTGTAGTGCAGTGTATAGCAGAGAAATAAAGAAGGAAATGTTTTCAGGTCTTAGTCAAGTGAAGTGCAGTGAAGTGCAGTGTGATACTAATGCAGTGTGTGTGTGTGTGTGTGTGTGTGTTTTCTCTCTTAATGTAATTTAATGTTTTATGAATCAGTCAGTTTTTATATTATTATCATTATTTCACCATTATTATTACTACAATTAGTATACAATTTGCTTCTTCTTCTTCTTATTATTATTATTATTGTTGTTATTATTATTATTATCAGTGGTTTTAGAGTTCTATATTACAGAAAGGCTGTGTATATTTATGTTTTTATAATTAGCTGCCACCGGGTTATGCCCAATTGCAGTTTAAATAAATCTAATCTAATCTAAAATATGGAAGGGGTGCTCGCAATATCCGGAACATTGCAGCGCTGACAAATAAAATGTAAAGATGACTTCAAATAAGTAGTGCTGGACCTTGAACTGATGTGGGAAGTACAGATGGGTGGACGCAGTATTGATGTTCTTATATCTTCAAATGCGTAAAAGGTGGGATAGAACAAACCTTCACTTTGAACTTAGAATTTTTCAAAATTGCAAAAGTTTGAAATTGGAATCCTCGAACCAATACATTACTGAAGATAGATTTTTCTTCAAATAAAATTTGTTCTGTACAATTAGTTCTTTAATTAACATCGTGTAAGTTTTTGAAAACGTCAGTAGTTTTCCTGTAATGTTTAGTGAAATATTGGCAAATATTAACTATACGATTTTCTCAACAGCGGCTCCAAATTTGTTCTTAACTTTTTTCGGGGAGGACTAAAAATTTGAATGTCATTTGAAAGTATTCTTTTGATTTTTCGAAATTTAAATAAGAACCATTTTAATTAATAATGATAATTAAAAAATAATAAAATTAATTTAGTAAATCTTAAAATCTCTCTCACGTCGTAAACATTTACAGTACGGAAGTATTTTATACAATTTTGAGATATTTATCCCTTCCTCTTTCCTATTAAAAATCAAAGGATGTTTATGAATCTCAATGTCCTCACACTGTAGACGGGCATGGTGGGAAAATCATCATACTTCTTCAAATTTGATGTGTTCACGACCGGAAAAACGTGTTCGGCCACTGCAGACTTGTCAGAGTAGCCAAAATGACAGATACTATTAATATTTAATTAATAGTTATTAATAATGGAATTACTGTTTGGGAAATCGCTAATGTTTCACAAATGATTGAATTAATTTGATAATCTTCCGACAATAATATCAATCATAGGCCCATTTCGTTTTTTATGTTTATGCGCATAAAGGTGACCATTACCATACCATTATCTTGCCTCCAAAGCAGCTGCGCCTAGTTTTTACCCTACCGAATCTATTAATACACTTCCTGAATAATTTCATGTTATTAAAATACCTCAAGCGGACTAAAAAAACACAAATTTCGATATTTTTAGCACAGTTATTATTAACCTTCTCTTCCGGGAATGGAACAGTCAACGTCTTCTACAAGGTTTGATTATCGTGAGCCAAGTGAGTGGAAGGAGAACAGTATTAATATACTTTGCTGCCAAATTCTTTGTCTTGTAGTTGACTTAGGGAAGATCGTGTTTACACTCTACAAGTGCTTTGGATATTTGTGACACAGTCACGACCAAACGCATTGTTCGATTTTCTTCGAATTTGGAATGATCGTTCTTGGAAGTCATTTAAAAAGCTGTAATGTTTTGATGGCATTTCAAGATTTTTTAGAATTCTCAATCATGGCAGTTTTAATGATTCCGTATCTTGTAATATCTTTATTATGTTCAGTCTAGTTTTTTTATGTGTGACATAAATGTTACTTGAAGTCATGAAAAGGGACGTATACGTAAGAATATTTTTCAATTCCATTTTAAGATGTCGGTCGTTTAAACTCTATTAACATACATTAAGATTATTTAAAATATATTAATAGGGGGAGACTATCTATTTGTTACCATGTCAAGACAAAAGTGTTTTCTTTTCTCGAACTTGTTCCTTGAATTAAAAACAACATACGCGTAAGGCCTTTTATTGTTCTGCTCTGTTAGCTACGATCATCGTTGCTACCACCAATCGTTATATGAGCAGTTACAAAAAAATGCAATATTGCGTACTCCCAGTAAACTTTCCACTTGCATTTACTCAAAGACTAAATGCATTATTAAAGTAATTCAAAAAGCAATTCGTTAGAAATGGTATGAGTTTCCAGAAACATTTGTTTGACTTTAATAAATTTCCTCCCCGTTTTCGAGATGATTGCGAAAAACTGAAAGAGAACACAAAATTTGTATATGAAATAGGAACGAGGGTGGGGTAGTTTTCAAGGAATCTTATATAAAAGTAACTTTTCTCTTGTTCTGAAGGCCGCGTATTTTCATAAAAATCGTAAAAAAAGTGTTATTTTGATATCACAGTAAGACACTAAATTTATTTATATAGATTTCATTGTAAAATGTGGCAGTTTTAATGGTTTCCTTTAATGATATATTAATTATTTTCAACGACTCTAGCCAAAAGGAAAATGTTTGCTCAGTATTTTGTCCGTCAGAAAATTAGTCGTGAACAAATAAATGTTCGATATGTTGGCTAAAATTTTAATGACTGGAATAAGCAGATGATGTTTTTAGTTGCAAGGTCTACTGTTCACAGAACTAGTGTCAACTAGGTGGGGGAAAATACTTTCAATTTATTATTAAAAACTTCGGCATAGTACTTTGTAAAGTACAAAACACTTTAAAATACTCAAAATGCGATAATAACAATTGTATTATATATTTTTATTGCAACACTATATTGCAATATTATTATAAATTAATAATTGACAGACTTACAAATTTCTAAACAATAACTATTATATAACTTTGAAATGAAAGCAAAAATAGATCCACGAATTTTACGTTTATTGAAGTATTTTAGGTATTCACTTTTACTAAATACACCTGTGATTTTATGCATCGTAATTAAATATATCTCCAAAATACATGTCCAAAAAACTTGAAAATACAGTGTTTCAAAAACAAAATGTATTTAAAATACCATGAGTGTAAAGAGAGCGACGTGAAATTTTAAACGTGTGATGAAATGCGGGCTCCCTATTAGGAACGTAGACTTACTGCGACTTGATACCCTTCTGAAGGGACGCAAGGGGAAAGTAAGAAAGTAGGCCAATGAAACTCTTGGAGAAACATGGTTCTCGTTTTAGTTTTCTCACGAAAACCCTCGAGCAGCAGATAAGGGTGTAGGAAGCAAGGTTCTGCAATTAAGGGCTGATGAAATTGCTTTCATCTCTTCGATCCGTTAATACGAGAGACCCGTTGCCAATATTACTTCAGGCACGCAAAAAATATTTTTCTTTTCCCAAATGGTTAACAAACAATTCGACTGCCATAGACAAGATGCATAATAAATAAAAGAACTAGTAAAAATTGAAAAATGGAAAAATAATTGTAGAAAAATGGCACGATTGAAATATTGTTAAAGAAACAAAATAGGGAAGTTCTAGTTCAAAAGGGATTAAACTGAGGACAATAAATTACATAAGAGAAAATTAATAAAGAGGAGTGAAAGTTAGAAAGCTAAGGTGAGGAGGTGATGACAATACAAAAAGTTGTAACTTTCGGAGTGGGTATCGCTGTGGAAGTTTACCATGACTCCAGAAAAAAGATTTTTTTAGTGAGTTACTGTAGTTATTATTTTCAATAATTCTTCTTCTAAAATATTTAATATTTCTGTCGTAATACCCTCGTCTGTTCCTTTTTACTTTACCGCCTTACGAAGTAGGCTACTTCGTAAGAAGTAAAAGTTACGTAATCGTGCGTAGGAAAAAAACAAGTTTCTGTTTGGCAAAGAAATTCTTCCTTTTTCATCAATGCAAATGTAAAAAACTCGCTTCACACTCTCTTTATTCTGCTTGTAAGTATTTTAAGTAATTGTGTCAGAATTTTTGCTGCAATTTTAATGCTACTAACCAAATAGTTATTAATTTTTAGCTATGTTTTCCATTTCTTTCCTAGTTTCATCAAATATACTCGTAATATCATTAGTCATTGTACCGCAATGTTTACCCCCTCTTAATTTCTTAACTACTTTCCATAATTCGTTGCAATTATTTTTCTCTTTAGTAGTAATGTTATAATAATTAATTTGAATAGAAAGATTAATATTTTACAAAATGACAATGTTTTGTAGATTTAAATTACACCTCCAATCATACAATTCACAAGTTCTGTAAAATGCAACGAGATGCTATCTATATATTGTATGGTATCTAAGAGCAAAGTCCTCCAGAGCTAAAGACAATAAGATCAATTTTCCGTTGGCGGCACATGAGAAAGAGAGATATAATGGTAAAAAAAGAAAGACGATGAAATTTACTTTTCGGAGATATTTTTGGCACTCTCCATTCCATTCTCAAAGCTAAAGATCATACTCCAGCGCTGTTATCCACCCTTTCTTGTGTTAACCTGATATGTGATCTTATAGCATAGCGTGGGACGAGTTGTTCAGATTTGTTGAAACACGAGACACGAAATACGAACTCTGGAAAGCGGCATCTGTGGGAGACTTTGAGAATAAACTAGTTGTGTATTATTTAGAAAATGGTGGCCGGATTTCCAAGCAATATCGGTTACAGCAACTAATTCCATGACGACAGAAGTTTTAAGCAAACTCAGCATAGCTGAAAGTTTTTCGTGAAAAGGTATTGACTGAGTAGAAGATTTTATTTTGTATTGAGCTGAACAGGACAAACGATAAGTAGCAAATTATTGACTTACCCCATACAATATACACTCTTTTGTAAGTATTAATGAGAACAAGGGTATACTCTGTTTGGTGTAAAAATCTAGTCGGTCACAGTTTATTAGTATCAACATGTACATTTATCCATAGTATGTTTCACTTTGTCTCGTGCACTTTGTCTCTTCCCACAAATATGTCATTAGAAGAATCTGAGGCATGATTGATTAATTAAAACTAAAGAAAAAAGCATTTCATTAACAAAACCGTAAATTTTCATTTATTATTATTTTTACCAAAAACTGGCGTAGACATTCATTAGACATATATCACATTAAACATTTAAATGCAGTTAAAGCAACAACTCACCAAGGGTGATATTAATTAGCAATAGCTTGAATACTCTTTGGAGCAACATTCTTCATCATTTCATTCTATTGCATTGCACTCCGACTAAATAACTCAGAACAACATTGAAATGTAGACGGGCTTTATCTCTCAATTAACTTATCGGTCAAGTTGAATTCATCGCTCGCGTTTATTATTCATTTAAGATATAATTTAGTTCTCTTTGCAGTATATTTGATTTATTTACTAGTAAAATTTGTTGCATGTAAATATAAAAAGTTGACTGAAAACAGGAGAGTTTAGTTCTCGCCCAGTACTGGCGCTGCCTGTGCATTGCTCCGGGGTTCGAGTCCCGACCGTAGAGGGTTTTCGATATTAGCTACGTCAAATTCAGCCGTTGTTGTCTGGAGGAGAATTCTAGCGGTCACCTGCTCTGATCGGTAATTTTCCGTGGTTTCTGCGTCCAACACCAGCTGAATACCGGAGCAGTACCCTAACAAACGGGCCACGGATCGCGCGCGATCTTTTCTTCATCTTCCTTGTCCAATCCTCTCCCCTGATCTAAAACACTTACCTA
This sequence comes from Acheta domesticus, assembly GCA_031308135.1. Taxonomy (NCBI): domain Eukaryota; kingdom Metazoa; phylum Arthropoda; class Insecta; order Orthoptera; family Gryllidae; genus Acheta; species Acheta domesticus. The sequence continues at coordinate 23,259,071 of JAHLJT010000631.1, read as the reverse complement.
ACATGCACTACACCACGCTTGCACAAGGGCTCCAGCAACGCGCACCACGACGACCATGGCAGCCCTTCCGCGCCCCACCGGCTTCTAGTGAGGGACTTTCACTTCTGGGGCAAGTGACCGCTGCCCGAGCCCTCGGAGGAAAGCCCTGCGGCTCGTAAGACGGAAATGCCTTGAATTATGTTGAACTGAAACTTGAAATAACTGCTGTAGTTTCCGGAGCGGGGAGATTTTGTATGTATACTATTAAGGGGAGACCCTACTGAGTTTTTAGACCAAAATAGGTCCAAACACCGAAATTGAAGTTTATGGCCTACCCATTAGCCCATCATGTGGGGCATCCGGGAATACAAAATTTTTACATGTGCGGCCATTTTTAAATGACCTGCGGGGTCTTTTTACTGACACCTCCGCAGCCCCTTTAATCGGTTACGCCCCCTTTCTCTAGAAAATATGCCTTTTTTACTGTTCCTTGCTTCTTTTAGTTCGTACTTCGCGCACAAACTGTTGTTGCGAGATTTGTGCTGCACTCTAACACCATTATTGTTAACTATACGGTCTTTGTTGTCATGGAAATCAAGTTAAATATATTTCTTTCACATAAATATAGCCCTGAGCTTTGTTTTAGTAATCAAAATAATAATATCTCTACAAATATTTTATTTTTAATTATGAAAGATAAAATTAATGATAATATTTATCAACAAACATTTGTGTGATTAAATAGTTTCGAATTTGGGTTCAGCACGTGCTGACCAGCTGGTCAGTGTTTGTTTACAAATGGTTGATGTGTTTGAGTAGTAATTTGAATGTTAAGGCTATGTAATTCTTAGGTAATTTGTAAATGTGACATTTTTACAAATAGTTAAACGAAGCATTCTTTGTCAAGCCGGTGGCGTAAATCAAAAAGTCGAAATAGGAAAACGAGGAAATGTTGTGTTGCAAACTTTCAAAAGCTTTGGAGTAGGATAGCAACTGAACTAAAAAATTCAGAAAATGTTGCATGTCCTTCTTGAAAATGCTTTGGGTGAGTTTAATATATGCTCACTTGCTTGCCTTAAACTCAAAATGATCATGAATGAGAGAGAACTGTGTGAGAGCACAATTAGGATCAGTGCCCACCATGACCAAATGAGTAAAAAGAATTGCAGTATGAAAGGAAAAGATGAACAAAAATTGCTAGAAAGAAGGAAATCATGACCAAAACTGTTATAGGGAAAAGAAAGAAGGCCAAGGAAGAAGATGTATGAGGTGCTAAGAAATTCTAATGCAAAAGTATGATTGTATATTTGGTGTATGAATAAATTAGTCGTTTTCTCCAAATTACATTTTTCAATATTCAAAATGTTCCATGCGCATTGTATATATTCAGATTGGCTTCAAATTTTGCAGGCAAATAAAACACATTACTGTTTTCAATAGTTGGTATTCATTTAGAAATATAACTAAAAGTACAAAAGATATTTTAGATTAAAGATGAAAAAATAATGAAAACTGAAAAATAAAAATCTCACAAAATGAAAATATTTTTCATTCTGCAACCAATAGCAACTTCTGAAAACTAATACCAATTATTATTTACTAGCTTACTGTGCTTATTACAAAAAATATTCAAGATGATATCTCAAGAATTTATGCACTTGGAACATTTTTTATATTTTGTTATTTTTTTCGAATAAATGTCTATAAATCCAAAATTTTTCAACCAAAATGGTTCAAAATTTGAAATAACATTTATTTTAATGTATATAAATCCCATATAAAATATTGTAAAAATTGATCCAAAATTGCCAAAAATCATAAATTCAGTAGGGTCTCCCCTTAATTCAGAATAAATTGCTCGACAACTTCTACACATTTCAATCTTTACTGTTGCGACTGATTTTGAAAATATTTGTAATATAAATTACAAGAACAGAAAATTTAACAATTTCTCATTGTAATAATAATACACACTTCCTAAATATAGTTCACAAATATCAGGTTGTAAAACACTTGACCATACTTTTTAAAATTTTTATTTTACTTTTTGCGGTTACTTTTTCTCTGACACAATCTTCTGACATACGAGACACGTTGTTGCTCTATTTCTCTCCGTGAATAAAAATTCGTGCTCGCACTTAGCCTTGAATCGACGATTCTGATTACTAAAGTGAAGAGACAGCTTGGCCGTCGGGGATTATGCCAACTTTCCTGGTTCGGGGGGGGGCGCCGTGGGGCGTGGGCTTCCCGGCAGCCCAACAAGGGGCTCAAATGGGGTGCTTGTGCACCTCTGCTCTACACTACCACACACGTGGGGATCTTGGAGCTTGTCTCGGCTGGGGCAATGCTCCCCTGTTGGGAGATACTTGGATGGGGAAAACCATCGCAAGTTGACGTGTAGATCGGCGTTGATCCTCCAGGTATTAAAACATTTGCAACTCTAGCGCGACTAATGACCACAGCAAGTGATGTGCTTGTGCTTGTAAACAGCAATAAATCAATGGGTTCATTTGTTTCATATTTTAATTTTAATAATGGTCAAGCCAGCCTACGAAAACTTCGAATTACCTAAGCGTGGTAATGTAATAACCTAAGAGTAATAAAGTAATATAATGGGAGTGAAATTTGTGAATCTCTACTTCGCGAATTTGGATTTTTGGAGGCCCAAAAGTATTCCTGACAAATTTGGCAGTAATCACTCCAGTGGTACTAAAGTTTTCGTGGCACACGCAAACACACATAATTTCACTTTTATATAACAGATGGGCATGCATTCTAATTCAACATATTCTTTTATTTTCTTAAACAAAATATAAACTGCTTATTAATGATCTCAAATTCATACTTGCAAAGATTCATTCCTCCCGTAACCATTACAGTAATCCCTTAACATTTGCAAGAGTTAGGTTCCCAAAAAGCACCGCGAATGTCAAATCCACGAATGTTCGAGGCTATCTTTTAATGAAGAAAGGTGGGTTAGGTTCTTGGATATCGAAAAGCTGTTTAAAAAAGAAAGGAAAAATATCTGACAAACAATTGCGGTAGAACAGAGTAAGCGCTACTACAAACAGAATTCACAAATAGTATCTCAAAGAGATGAAATAAAACAATATTTGAAAGTTTTCACAGTTGAAAGTGACTGGATATAAGATTTGGTAACTTTTTTGTTTATAATAATATTTTTCATATTTCTTTCCTTTCCATACATCCTCATACATTTTAAACATGTAATAATATTTTTTTTAATTTGGGGATTTTTTTGTCGTTTTGGGGGTTTTCACAGCGCTATTTAGGGGGAATTGCTTAAGACCATCTGGCAACTCTGACACCGAGTATACTTCTCAAAATAGATTTTCTTTGGTGGTTATTTCGGTTATTTTTTGTGAGACATTTCGAGACAAAAAAACGTTCGGTGTGTTGAATGAACTGAGGCACTTTTTAAAACTCAAGTTTTCGACCTCCCTGACCCTGTGTTTCCGAGAGGGCCCCCCAAAAAAGTTTCTGATTTTGTTCGTTTTTTTCTTTATCTCTCTTTAATATTAAGTTCTACAGAAAAATCGTTCAAGTCAATTTTAAAGAGAATTAAATTATCTACAAAGTTTCTATTAAATATTTATTTCTAAAACAATTACCAAGCGAGTTACAGCTTTTCAAAAAAGGTGTATTTTACTTCACCAAATGTGAGCAAACATACACATTTTTATGACAAATGTTATAACTTATCAGAAAAATAATGTTTATTATTTTTAATATTTATCTCAGTGTAAACACATTGCCGTGACAAACAAACACATTGCCGAAACTCTTAAAAAATTAACGCCAGTGGGAATATGCGGCATACCGACACTTGCCCTTCCTTTATGCTTATTACTTAACAATTACAGATAAAAAAAGTGATGACATGATTTAAAGATCTACAATTGAATGAAGTTATGCTTACAGTTAATTCAAGCCACAAGAATCAATATGGTTGAAAAATGGCTTGGAAAGTTGGACTTATCTCAAAATTTCGAGCAGCAAGGATGTTCGCCGAAAATTATATCTGCGTGGGATGTGGCTGAGGTTGGAAAAGTTCTCATATTCACTGCAAGGGAATATTGTTTCAGCTGCACTGCAGGAGATTGGGCGGGCGATCCGCCATTGAACAGAACGTTTCGCGGCCTAAGTCCAGAGATTTGGCGTCCAGTGGAGGTGCGGCAGAGAATGCCCAGTGAGCGACCGTTCGCTTTCAATGCCGAACTCAGAAGACCTTCGTGGTCATTGATTGATTAGTGATTGCGGGTGCGTCAACTACTATTCTCCTTGGACCCGTACGTGTAATGCATGCTTTTTTTTTATCACGGGAGGTAGGGGTGTGCTTCCCTCGCTGAATGGTGAGATCTGGCGCCAATCTACCCGTCAGCGTGCAAAATTGTCTCCCAACTGAGTGTCTTCCACCAGCGGGGCACCGCCCCAGTCGAGACAAGGTCTAAGCTCCCGGCCGGTCTCCCGGCATGTTTGGTAGTGTAGTAAGTGTTAGTGTGTGCATGTGTGTATGTAAGTCAGGGGTGAGAATAGGACAAGTAAGGAGAAGGAACTATCGCACGTTGGTAGTCGAATCCTACGACCTCCCGGTTAGACAGTGCAGTAACATTATTTTGTTGATGCCACTGCCTGTGTCAGCTAAACCAGTTTCGTGTCCAAAATGCCCCTAGGGTTCGCACGTCACGTAACGCGTGAACCAGGCTTTCCTCTGATAGGTGGAGACAGGCGAGTGGGGCCGAGCGGGGGCGAGCGGGGCCGAGCGGTGGCGAGCGGGGGCAAGTGAGGGCGAGCAGAGGCGAGTGGGGGCGAGCGGGAGCGAGTGGGGGCGAGAGGGGGCGAGTGGGGCGAGTGGGGGCGAGCGGGGACGAGTGAGGGCGAGCGGGGGCGACTTGGGGCGAGTGGGGGTGAGCGGGGGCGAGCGGGGGCGAGCGGGGGCGAGCAGCAGCGAGTGGGGCGAGTGGGGGCGAACGGGGGTTGGGGTGGGCGTAGCGGCGACGCGGCCTCTGTTCGTGATGTAGCGAATTCTCTCGCATATTTGGCGGCCATAAAACTCGTCCTCGCGCGGCCAAGCGGCCAGTTTCTGAGTGTGTTTGGCTGCGCGGCTCGTAATGTCAAAATAAAATATTCTTTCGCGGGCGGCGAAATCCAACTCTTGTGGGCGTACTACATAGTTTGTTTTTTATTATTATGACTTTATTTCTCAATCAACCTGGGCATAAGGAATCTGTATTTTGATGTCGTATAACTAGATTCTGCTCTTATGCATTATATATAGTATTTGCTATTATTATTATTATTATTATTATTATTATTATTATTATTATTATTATTATTATTACAAATGAAATGTTATCTCTATATTTGAAAATATCAAGGGTTTTCATTTAAAAAATAAATTTAGCTTTCTATTGAACCAAATTTCGTGCTTTTTTCTTTAAATGAATGGTAGTGGATCCTAGACACATTATCTCTTGCTCTTATTACCGAGTTTTATAGTAGAAATACTAAATTTTAATGTATTAAAATTAAAAGAATGAACGTAAATCTTCCGCCATTTGTCACCACATCCTATTCAAGATGGCGTATCCAAGTACTCAAACGAAATGGGACTTTCATGACAATTTTATTTAAATGAATCAAAATGTAATTGTGTATATTCTCTAATGCGAAGGCAAACCTTTGCAGAGTTGACGATTATTTTATTTAACCAATAAGAAATACATTTGCAAGAATGTTAGTATAATTCCATTGAATCCCCTAATTCCAAGTTCCTCTGACCGGTAGGGTCCTAGGTACGAGTCCCGAGGGCGGCAGGATTTTCGACACTAGCTTGTCAGCTAGGTCAAATTCAGTCGCTGTCTAGAGTAGAATTCTAGCGGCCGGCTGCTCTGAACGATAGTTTTCCCCGGTTTCTCCGATCAAGGCCAGGCGAATGCCAGAGCAGTACCCTAAAAAACGGGCCACGGACCGCGCGCGATCTTTCCTTCCTCTTCCTTGTCCTAGCTTCACCCCTTACACACACACACACACACACACACGAATATTCACTACACTACCGCATGCCTGGAGACCAGTCGGGGACTTAGAAACTATCCGTGGGGGGTGCCCCGTTGGTGGGAAATACCTGGTTGAGGGTAAAACCCCGATGGTTGATGGTAGGTCGGTGCCGGATCTCGCCATCCAGCGGGGAAAGGATCACTGCCACTTCGCGATGAAAAACACGTACTACGGGTCTAATGACCTCTGTAGTTCACGCGCCCGAAATCACGAACAATCAATCAATCATCCTAATTCCCTAATTCATATCAGTATTTTTAGAAAATCGATAAAACTTTCTGCATCGCTGATATATAGTGTCTAGATATTTCCGTTTTGTTTCTGCACAGACAGTACTCCGCGTTTGATGACGGGGGAGAGATCCCCTGTCCCGGCCGTCATGCCCATAAGGGGTAGAGCCAACCGACGCGGCGGCGCCCATCGCCCGGTCGCGGCACGCCGCCCGCGCGCGAGGAACCGGCTGCTTACGTAAAGGGACCAGACGCGCTGCGCGGCGTGGCGCGGCGCTGCGCGGGGTCGGGGCCGGGGCCGGCATTCCGCCCAGAGGGCGGGCCGGGGCTTCGCTGGGCCGGCGCGTGGGATGGGCGCCGCTGGGCCCCGGGCTTCAGTTACGCGACGAGACGCGACGCTTGTTTCCCACGCCTGCGCCGCTCGGACGCGAGTCTTATCATCGTTGCCACTTGGGGATACAAGCTGGCTACGGTAATCCGAACCCCGCAAATCCTTACCCCGCAAATCCTAAACCTGCAAATCCTAACCCCGCAAATTCTAACCTCGCATAACCTGACCCCGCAAATCCGAACCCCATAATTCCAACCCCGAAAATTCTAAGCCCGCAAATCCGAACCCCGCAAATTCCAAACCCGCAAATCCTAACACCCCAAATCCTAACCCCGGAAATCCGAACCCCACAGCAACTCGTAAGCCCACAAATCCGAAGAAAATCAGGATGGAGGAAAAAATGAACAAAAAGCACCTGATTTGTATTCATTTTGTTTATGAATGGAAAAAAACATGAACACAGTGGAAGTCAACCCAATTCTGAAAACTATACGTACCCGTTAACAGTCGCGACACAAACTGTGCTTAAGCTCTTCTAAACAATGTAGCAACTACTATCGCATGTAATCGGATATGTAGGATGGAGCTACGAATACATGTGCATGGGTTTGTACATGGAGCGGTGCTTTCGTAACTCCATGGTTATGTACGTACTGTACTCCTTATGTCGCTACGCTACGTTGCCATTTTCTCACATCGCACGCTACGATCAATTGTGTCTGGTAATCTTGTAGATGTATTTGCATATGTACGGTACGTTTTTTTCGGAAAATCCGATCAGACCACACCCCCAATTAGTTCGGAATACCGGGGTTCTACTGCACTACCAGTCTTTTGCTGGGGATATACCGAAATCATCACAATCACAGTCTACCACAAACATAGTGCCATTGTAACAAATTCATCTCATTCATAAACATGTGCTTTCCATCTGTCCTGGGATAGACATAATGACATGATGAAGTATTGATAATGACATGAAGAATGATGATGAAACAATGTTTCAAAGAGAGGTAGGTGAAGTTAGAAAACCCAGAAAAACACTACCAAAAACCGTCTTCGTCCGCTACAAATTCCACAAGGATAGACTGGGAATTTGACCTCTGCGTCAACAGTGGAGGCGAGCGGTCAGTGCTAATCGCAGCTCTCCCCGCCAGGGGGTTTCTATTTGATAGGGATATATACCAATTTGATGAAATTTACTGAAATTCCCGAAGATAATAATGGCGAGTTCCACACTCAAGACGAATTACACCGTTATGAATTGATTTTTTTGGATAGCAGACGAAAATGATGATCACCTGCCCCAAAACCGTATCAACATTGATCGTGTGAAAGGTTATTTAGCAATTACTTTCCACAAGATGGATGTTGGTAAGGAAGACCATGAAAAGTGATTGAAGATGCTAGATAATTGATGGACGCGAGACTAGTTAATGGGGTGCGTGATGGTGCGAGAAATCAACCACTTCAAATCATAAGGAGAAATTTTTCACATGCGACTCGCTTGACTATTTTGTTTTCGGGCGCGCCAACTGCTCTCTCATTAGTTCCATTATTATAGTGCATGTTATAACACGGGAGGTAGTATCGTTACTCTCCCGCTAGAAAGTGAAATTTGGCGCCGCTCTACACGTCGCTTGTCAGTTTTTTCACCTCCAGGTTTCACCAACGGCATCGCCCCAGTCGAGACAAGCTCTAAGATCCTGACATGTGTGATAATGTAATGCATGTAAATTGTGCGTGCGTGTGTGTGTGTGTGTGTGTGTGTGTGTGTGTGTCTGTGTATAAGGAGGAAAAAGTAAAGGACAAGGATGGGGAAAGCAAAATCGTATGTGACCCAATATCCGTTTCGTAAAGGTACTTCTGCGGCTTTCGCCTGGTATTCATGGGTGAAACATCGGAAAAATCATCAGAGCAGAGCAAGAATTCTCGTCTAGTCAGAGGCTGAATTCGATCTAGCTATCTGACTAATGTCGAATATTCACCACTGTCACAAGACTCAAGGCCTGGGAACTGCAGTTGCGATGGTAATAGCAGTGGTCGTGAGCCTTATCAGTCGTTAAGGGGCTTGAAACTGCAGCATTCGCCACGCGTATTGGGACGCTTCTGCGAAGCCCTGGACAACCGAGCTCGGCTTTAATCTTTATCTTAACAAAATCTAGATTTATAATTTCTAACATTTCGTACACGCAAAAAGCCAACCGCTCTTAGACCCAGAAAGCTTCCACAACTACCTACCTTAATTCCTACAATCCCTGATCAATGGCAGATGCTACGCGGGAATTCAGAGGAGGTCTCGCAGAAATGCCTTCCCTTACACGGTAACAAGGATTTAGCATGTTATTTTTCCGGCGCATTTGGCAACTTAATCTTGATCTGAGACCCGTAGCGTGTGGAAGGAACGTGCGGCGAGTTGCGCCTCGTGTGAAACAGAATCTCATTCCACTCCTCGACATCACGTTTGGAGTAACGGAAACTCGCGCCTGAAATTGTACCTGGTACCTGTAAAAACTAACGAAAAACAGTTCTCGAGTTTCCCCATTTATATTAATTGAGATCCTACGACGAGGTATGTTTGGCACTAAATTAAACCTCCGATGAAATGAAATTCCATTAATCTTAAACTCTACTTTTAATTTTGATTTGAATTTACACGGCTATGACTACAAAATATGTATTAATCTTTTAATGATACGTGCTGACTTGTTGACATTTCCGCTTCCGAAAAATGGCTCACAAACTAATGAATAAATAAGGCGTGTAGTCTCTGACCACGTCACTCCTTGAAGAACTTGGCGACATAAACGGAATGTACGAAACGTCGTCCAGTTGATCAGCATCACAGCGTGCATATGCTGCTCTCCCTTCACTTGTACTCACAGATGTTAACACGGATGTTTAGCGGGATGCTTGCACTAGCTGGTGTGGATTATTTTGTCATTGCTCTAAGATCTTCAATTAGTATGCTTGCGCCTGAAAGTAGGCAACACGTCGAACACACACAAAAAATATTTTTATCGTTGCACATGTCAGCTAGCATATTTATGCTTCTCAAGATTATTAAATAATGCCTTGAATGGTCAATATCACAGGTTAATTGAATGGACAACTTTTGGAGAATTATTCGAATGAAACGGTCAGGTATCTAAAAAGATATTAACATTTTTTGCTTAATTGATTGATTAGTGATTCCGGGGGAGCCAACTTCTAGCGCCATCATTCTCGTAAGGGAAGTGCATTTTTTTCCTCAGCAGATTGCAGTGATCTTTCTCCGCTAGATGGCGAGCTTCAGCGCCAACCTACCGTCGGCTAGCGGGGTTTTCCACAACCAGGTATCTAGCACCAGCGGGGCGTCACCCCAGCCGGACAACCTCTAAGCTTCCAACTGGTCTCCTAGCATGTGTGGTAGTGCATGTTAGTGTGTGCATGTAAGTGTAAGTAAGGGTTAAGGATAGGACAAGAAAGAGGTAGGAAAGATCACGCGTGGCCTGGTTCTGCTCCGGCATTCGAATAGTGATGATCGGAGCCACCAGGGAACACCGATAACAGCGACCGGCGGCTTGAATTCTCCTCCATACGGTGACTGAACTCGACCTAGCTGACAAGCTAGTGGAAAAAACCCTGACAACGACGAGACTCGAACCTAGGACCTCCCTGTCAAGGGCATTGCAGTAACATCAGTTGTCACCCTGAGCCACTTCTCCCGGTATTTATTTTATTAATAGTGTTTAACCAGTAGTTATTCATTTGTAACTCAAATAAAATGTTTCATGTCCATAATATGTGTTTATAAACTCTTCAAATGACGATTGAGTAATTTGAAAATGTCCCGTCAAACCTTTTTTGATAAGAGTAAACAAAACGCATTTCTGTGGATCTGTCAAGAAACCCTTGCAGAATTTATTATCAGTAAAAAAACGAGAAAAATGTATTTTCAGAATGATGGGGTTCGATAAAAACTTCTATGAGATCTTCTTACGAACTAAAGAAATTATGATACGCTACGTTGTAATGTAGGACATCCTAGATCGCGAAGGTGAACTCTTTATAGCACTCTCATTTCAGGCACTAACGTAAACCGCAAAGGTTGATCTGAGTGTTCTTGAAATATCCACGATAGCGAATATAAACCTAGGTTTTCTTATTCTTTTTACGGACAAGAAGCTGACCCGGAACGATTACATCACACGAAAGAAAGACCTGTAGAAAAGTTACAACTGACAAGTACTATACGTCCGATTCGGAAAATAGAAAACCTGAAACGCATTGTTTCATGCGGTTCTGTTGTTATTTTCCAAAACCAATAAACTGAAAGGTTTTCACATTCTGGAACAATATGATGACCAACTAACATAAGGGTTAAACCGGTTTCTGAAAATGTAATTTAATTGTTATATTTAACAAGATCTGTTCATGTATTTCGGACTATAGCGACAAATCCTTCTATCCGCTGTTAACTTAAGATATTTTCAGTCGACCATGAAAAATGAACAAACATGTACTATACATAACAGATTACGTACTACCTTCAACAAGTACATACAAACAATGAACCTAAAACAAAATTGGTGAAGTAAACGTTAAGCCAGGTGACTAAAGGAAAAAACAAACATTATTTCACATGAATAAATTAAATGTTTTACAAGTAAAACATTTGATCTTAGTATTACAAATATAACTAGTGGTGCTACAGAATGGCACAGACTTTCCCGTATTAGTTTTCCATTTTCTATGGTCTCGGTTAGCTATTCGGATTTGACATATTCTTGCCAGCTGCCATCTATCACCGCCCAAATTACATTTTTTGACATTTTCTTAAGTTTTCTGTTTCTTAATAGTAGAACGGCAATATTATTTTAAGAATATTTAACCTCGTCCTAAATGGCAATTTTCTTGGAAAAATGTGGAGCCGTTTTTAACAAAATTGCGTTTAAGCGCTATAGTAAATGCAAAAATTGAAGCTCTTTTTCACAGGAATCTTTTGTGATTTCGAAAAACTTTATTGGAAGTCATATGAAGCACTTTCACTCACAAATACAATAGTATTTACAAATTGCTGGAAATCGGCATATAAAAGGTGCGAGAGAGCTTTAAAAAATTACATTTGTGTAATTTTCGAAAAAAATAACTTTACGTAATATTGAAGAGTGCATAAACACTATCCGAAAAATTTGAAGAAAACATTTGGAGCCATTCACGAGAAAATGGGGTTTGAGAATGTCTGAAAATGCGGAACTTTGAGGTAGTTTTCACAGAAAACGGTTGAATTTTCGAGACACCTTGTGTGACATTATTTAAAGCAGATGTACTCATAAGTATAATCATGTGAACAAATCGCCGCTAATGTAAATGCTACGGACGAGAGAGAGAAGTCAAAAAGTTACATTTTTGTAATTTTTGAAAAAACAAAGGAATAGAGCATTGTGATGCTTATGTCATCTCATAGAGTACATTAGGCATTATCCTTACCAAAAGTTTGAAGAAAACATTTGGAGCCCGTTTTGAGAAAATTTTGTTTTTATATATTATTATTATTTTTTTTTGAAATGGCACCTATTACAGGTAATATTGCACGGAAACTACTAAAATTTTTAAAATAGTACATGAGATGCATGAATGAACTCTCTACGGAGAATAAATTTTATTTGAAGGAAAAAAGTCTGTATCTTTAATTTTGTAGTTGTAGGAAGAGCCCGAAAAAATTCAAACTTTTGGAATTTTCGAAAATTCAGAGTTAACTGTGAAAGTCGGACTTACACCTTAATAAGTTTATTTTATTCTATTCTAACAAGAAATTTGAAGAAGAAAATTGGTGCGGTTTTTGAGAAAATTTTGAAAATGTGCGGGGGACTTCATGTAAAGTACCCCGAAAAATTAATGAATGTTTTCAAAATCGCAGAGCTTCGACTCAGGCTTGTTTAGGCGCTAGTATTGTTCAAATACACGGGACGGACGAGACGGACGGGACGGACAGACGGTCGGGACGGACAGACGGAAGGGACGGACAGACGGACGGGACGGACAGACGGACGGGACGGACAGACAGACGGACAGACGGACGGACAGACGGACGGACAGACGGACGGATAGACGGAGGACAGACGGACGGACGGACAGGCGGACGGACAGACGGACGGACAGACGGACGGACAGACGGACGAACAGACGGACGGACAGACGGACGGACAGACGGACGAACAGACGGACGGACAGGCGGACGAACAGACGGACAGACGGACGGACAGACGGACGCACAGACGGACGGACAGACGGACGGACAGACGGACGGACAGACAGACGGACGGACAGACTGACGGGCAGACGGACGGACAGACGGACGGACAGACGGACGGACGGACGGACGGACGGACGAACAGACGGACGGACAGACGGTCGGACGAACAGAAGGATGGAGGGACGGACGGACAGGCGGACGGACAGACGGACGGACAGACGGACGGACAGACGGACGGACAGACGGACGAACAGACGGACGGACAGACGGTCGGACGAACAGAAGGATGGAGGGACGGACGGACGTTTTGCTTTCATTTAGGTTTCGCTATCAAGGACCCACAAAACAGTGATTCTGGCTACAGCACGTGTTAGGGATTTTTTTCTTAATTTAGCAACTGGATTTATCCAGTTTTCCGTTATCACGACCCGGTAAAGATTTTTTTCTACCGAAAATTCGCCGTTTTTTCGCGCCGCATTACGTAACTTTCCCCATACAACGTATATTACTCCGTATATATGTACGTATACTGGGAAGTAAATAATATAAACGTCACTTGTATTTATTCGTTCTAAAAAGTACACCAGCAAAACTGTATCACAAGTGACTCTCTTTTTTATTTTCCAAAATTTATACATGTATTCTCTCTCAAACCTGTCTTAAATTTTCGTGGGAAGTAATGTTTACATGGCTTTGTCAGCTTCTTATTATACTTCATCCGGAATATGTTCAGGATCTTCATTTGCAAACAATTCTTTATCCTCTCAGTTATTACAGTGATCACATGCACACAATGTAATGCCCACTAAAAATAGATTTTTTTCAGAACCAATAAGACGTCATTAACTTCAAATTTATAAGAGAATCAAAGTTAATTTTTGGAAACAAATTTTATTGTGGCGCCACGGGTATTGATATCTATGAGAATAATGGAAGTCAGTTGTTTGATTTACCTCCATCTCCCCACGTTTCTGTCGCTGCGATTGGCTGTTGATGAAGATGCGTTCGAATATTCTCACTGTCCGGCGCGCCTGCTTTAGGCTCAGTGGCGGCTCAGGCGCCTGCTCAGTGGCGGGAAGTGCGCTTCAGTGACATAAATCGTTTTCACCTTTAGATGTGAAAAGTATTACTATGACCGCGTTTCGTGATCTTTAACCTCAATTACCCAGAAACAATGGCGATTGCTGACATGTCCCACTTCGAACAGAATGCTGCACGCTACAGTGATTGCTTGTCATAGATATCGCCAGTTTATACGATTGCTTCTATTTCGTCTAGTCAGGATGCTAAACTAGGGCCTTGCGTAGCAATAGATGGAACTTTCATTGCTATGCAAGCTATTATAAACTTGTGCTCTCCAAATAATTCTTAAAATGTTTGTATTATTTTTAAAATTTGTTTAGGAAATTTTTTTGAATGCAATTTCACATTATGTAATGTTTATTATTAATAATCTCTGTTTTGTTAGGGTCATCTCCGCCCCTAATAGCAGAATAACCATTAAAATATCGGGAAAATGACGTAAAATAAAAAATTAAATATTCGTGTCAAATTCAATGCAACCACGGTAGGATTTTTGAATCTATATCGTTAAATAACTCCCGAAAGAAGCGTTATAGGGCATTAAAAATCTAAAATTTCGAGGCGTTTCTCACACCGTAGTCTACAGGATGAGATCTTCTTGAACATTCTATTACACTTTTGCTGGTCCAGCGCTTCTCAATATTACCTCGCCTGCTCTATGACGTGCAGAATCTGCAACTAAATGTGAATGAGGACAGAGAGAGGCAGAGAGACATACAGAGAGAGACAGACACACACACAGAGTCAGACAGACTGAGACAGGACAGAGGGAGACGGAGAGAAAGGCGTGGTGAGATACGGAGATACGGAGAGAGCAGGAGAGACGGGGAGAGATGGAGAGAGAGAGAGAGAGAGAGAGAGAGAGAGAGAAAGGGAAAGAGGAGACACGGCCAGATTTAAATCTGCCGGGCTCCCCTAGTATTACATATTATATCCGATTTTACATATTATTACAGTTGTCATCACATGTTTATGTACATATGTTAATGTTTCATACTATGTATTTTCCAGGCGCTAATGATGACGCAATTATTTGTATCATAGCGGCAAATACATCATAATCTATGCTGTAAGATGTCATTTTAAGAACAATTTCTTGTAAAGGGCATTTATAACGCTGAAATACAAAAAACTTTTAAAAACGTTAACCATTTATGTTTTAAATATTTATGTAGGAATCTAAAGCAAGATTTTAAATAAAGTATGTTTTCCCTTCATGAAAAGTTTTTAAATCAGTCTTCATAATTTTATTTCTATTTGTTATTAGAACTTATTTAGAATTAGGTCAATGTTGTCAGGTTTTATTAGCATTGTGACGTATTCAACTTTGCTTGAAACTGGGAAATTCCCAAACCGCTACATTGAAATGTCGTAATAATTATGTCAGGGTTATCAGTTTGTCTTTCCAATTTCTGAAAATTCTGCTTGCCCCATTTCTCTTTCTAAGAAGTTCGCAAATCTTGAATGTCACCATCCATTTTTATAACTTTAAGAATAATTTCATAACACTAAAAATTGTATTAAAAATTAAACATGACAGTTCATCTTCAAAACAACTACACACGTGCAAGCAACTCACTCGGCATGGCGGAGTTACATTCTTATAGGCTACTTTACGAACTTTCCAGAAATTACAGATAGCACGAGTGTTGTTGCCTATATATTAATTCTGATGAAGTGCCTAAATCATTCTCTTTCTTAAATATTTATAACTTGCTATTAAAATCTTACTTTCTTATACTACCCTACAATATGTTTTCAATATGCACGCAACCTTTAGTAGATGTATACTTCTATGTTTGCGACAAGTTTTCAGACAAAAATGTTTAATATTTAAATATTTCGTATCATAAATTAATTACATGTATGAACGGAAAAGAAATGTGAAAGGCGGTATATTGTATTGCGAATAAATTATGTGACCAAATAAGCACTTAATGTCTAGTTTCATTTTGATTCATTATCATCTGTATCATATGCATATTTTTCGTGTGCCAATGGGTAGCATGCAAACTATCCAAATGCGAACAGGTATTTAGATTGAAACTAGTGGTGCTACAGAATGGCACAGACTTTCCCGTATTAGTTTTCTATTTTCTTGAGTTTTCGCTAACTATTCCGAATTGCCACATACTCTTTCTTACCAGCTACATATCACCGCCAAAAGTACATTTTTTTTGTCATTTTCTTAATTTTTCGGTTTGCTATTGCTAGAACGGAAATATTAATTTTAGAATATTAAAGAACACAAAAACCTAGCCGTAAATGGCAATTTCCTTTTAAAAATTATGTGCCGTTTAAGAGAAAATGGCCTTTTAGAGCTATTAAAAATGCTAAATTTGAAGCTCATTTTCACAGAAAATGTTTGAGTTTTCAAAATACTTTATTTGAAGTTATTTGAAGCACGTACACTCCCAAACATAATAATCTTTACAAATTGCTGCTTATTAAAGATATGAGAGATCTTTCAAAAAAATTACAATTCTATACTTTTTGGAAAAACAAAAAAAATAACTCAAAATAAACTTTACGCTGTAGTAAAGAGTCTAATTAGGACTATCCGTTACAAAAGTTTGAAGAAAAAATTTGCAGCCATATATGAGAAAATGGCGTTTGAGAGTTTCTGAAAATGCGAAATGTTTGCTACTTTTCACAGCAGACGGTTGTGTTTTCAAGAAACGTTACTTGACATTATTTCAAGCACATGTACTCGTAAATATAATAATGTGAACAAATCGCTGCTAATGTAAATATTATCGACATGAGACACATGTGTAAAAATCTACATTTTTGTAATTTTTGAAAAAACCAACCTATAGAGCGGTATGGCTGTTATGTTATCTGATAGATTACATTTACCACTATCCCTACCAAAAGTTTAAAGAAAATATTTGGAGCCGTTTTTGAGAAAATCTTGTTTTTGTAATTTTTTAAAATTGCACATATTGCACGCAATATTGCATGAAAAGTACCAAAATTTTGAAAAACATTTACATGACCTTTATGAAAGAACTCAATATGCAGAACAAATTTTATTTGAAGAAAAAATCTCTATCTTCAATTTTGTAGTTGGAGAAAGACGCCGAAAATAATTCGAACTTTCACAATTTTCGAAAATTCAGAGTTATCCGTGAAAATCGGACCTATGCCATGTGTATTTTATTCTATTCATACAAGAAATTTAAAGAAAAAATTTGGAGCCGTTTTTGAGAAAATTTTGAAAATCCTCGGGGGGCTTCATATAAAGTACCCCCAAATTTTGAAGAATCTTTTTCCAAAAAATCTCAAAGCTTTGACTAGAACCAGATCGACCGGGGAATATTCATTTCGGAAGAAATCGTACGTATGATTTAGCCGCTAGCAGAGTTCACAGACGGACAGACGGACGGGCGGACAGACAGACGGACGTTTTCCTTTCAATTGGTTTTTCGGCGGACCTAGAAAACAGGGTTTCTGGCTACACCAAGTGTTAGGGGATTTTTTTCTTAATTTAGCTACTGATTTTATCCACTTCTTCGTTTTCACGGCCCGACAATTTTTTTCCGCCGAAATTGGCCATTTTTTCGCGCAGCATTACACAACTTTCCCTATACTACGTATATCACTCCGTGTATACGTACGTAAACGGGAAAGTAAAAATTAATTACTTTGCCAAATTTATAATGATGTCTAGTATGTCTCACAGAGGAATGTAACGGATGTACGCGTTTTTACAAACATTTTTTGTTGAGTTAAAAGAAGGTCATCTATGAAACATTTGGTAAGGTAGGTTAAGCGTCATTTTTTAAATCAATTCTAAAGCTTTCCAATTTATATCCTTTTTTAAAATAATTACCTAAACTCAGAAGACCAATAGGTAACATACGTAAACAATCACGTTACTGTGTCATAATGGAGTAACCTAAAGTTGGATGAAGACGTTCGATCATTCCATTGCATGATCGGTGAAATGCAGCCGTAAAATTATTACGTATACCGTATCCTTTTTCAACATCAGGGAATTGTTGGGAAGAAAACTAAGCTCCTTTATCTGATATGATGAAAAAAGTAATCGCAAATATTGACGTCGAACATGTTATAGTTATTTATGTATCAAGAGCGTTAAGTAGATGTTTTTGCCCCGAGGGCGACTTCCAAACCCGAGGGCCTCTGGCCCGAGGGGTTGGAAGTCACCTGAGGGGCAAAATCATCTAGTAACGCCCGTAGTGCATACAAAACTTTATGGTTTACTAGTTAGTTGCTGAATAAAACGAGAATTCGAAACATTCTATAATATTTCTTGCGTCTAAAGTGAAAAGACGCATTGTAATAGTCATTTGTCAATATGACGTCAGATAAACAAAACAGAGTGTATATCTAATTTTTATTGCATAATCGTTATTGGGCTGATTTGCTCGTAAAAAATGAAAGAATATTGTGAAGTCCTACAGAAATTCTCGCCAAAGGTGACAAAACTAGGGACAGTAGTTTCCATTATAATCTTGAGAAATATATTAAATTGTTTATGGTGTATTTGAGATTTACCCGTGTGAATAACAGAGTAAATTGAGCTGATGAAACGATACTTTTAGGTTATTAGCGTCATTGTCAAACGTTATTTAGAATATGTCATAATACCAAAAAATAACATTTCGAGGATGTTAGCCGATATGCCTTATATATCTTATTACTACTAGTAGTACTGCTACTGAAGGATATAATTATGTCTCTAAAAAATGCGATACGCAACAGTGAAATGCGAGTGATTGATGGCAATTATAAATTCACGGGATCATTCCAAAATTGCAATTTGCATATCAATTAAGCAAAATAACGTTTATAACGAATTATTTTACTTATTTAAGAATTATGACACTTATTTATTGTATTTTGCTTGCATCTTAACTATAAAAAATCGAAATCATAACTATGTTCTGCGTGTTGTGTTGGTATTAAAGCGGGCCATAAAGTATTCAAAAGGCCCTAGGGCATAAAGAATCAGAAAGACCGGCAAGGGTATTAAGTATACCATTACGTGTTTTGTTTTAAGTCTATAAACACACAGCAATGAACTAGTAAACCATAAAATAATGTACAATATTTGTTGATATTTACAATCTTTGTTAATATTTTGTAAAAATGATGTACAAAATTATGTACAATGTATTTATTAAATTTATTGCGTTTTAGTTTTCATTATTTCTTTGCTTTGCTTTATTAGTATTTATGATTTAAATGTATACGTATTAAATTGATATAAATAATTGTAACTAAGCCATAAAAATATTGTAATTCCAACAATAAAATTTTCAAACTTCTAAAATTGAGAAAACTAACTATTAATATATAAAAATTTTAAGTAAATGATTTAAATTATATAATTCCAACTATAAAATATTTTATTTGGTGTCACTCGGGGCGCGCCGCCCCCTGCACCCCTAGCTACGCCACTGCTTTTGATGGAACAAAAAATGAGGTTTGTGATCATTTTGAGATTCCACAAAATGTTTAAAGGGGTTAATAGTTAAGAACATTTTGAGGAATTCATGATATGCCGACAATTTGGCTTTAAAAGGAGTTAACTTCTTGGAAAAAATTCTAGAGATTCCCATTTGTTGTTTACTGCTTGTTGAAGGACAGCTTCTACTGCAATTTGCAAGGCACCGCTAAAAAAGCTTGTTGTGCATTTACGTGAAATGCTGGTAGGGTATTTTCGTTTCAAGACAGCAAATGCAAAAAACAAAAATGCCTCTGTTGAACAAAAATGCGAATAGCCTGCAACTGATTGGCGCTTGGCTTACATCTTCAATAAACATTTATGATGCAAATAAATCGTCTCAATTGAGTTGCAGGTTTGGACAATGGGGAATCTTGTAGAGCCTGAATCCTTTGAGATAACTGGTGAATGTCGAGACCAAAAAAGAAATTGCTTTTTAGATTTGTCGTATTTACAACACCAGTCTTCAATAGGTGACGTAAAACTTGTATGTGAATATTACTTTCTTCGTTTTAAGAATAAACGAACACGTTGTCAACAAACGAATAAACAGACAATAAAATCTTGGGGAAATTCGTCCAAAATCAGTTGGAAAGTTTAGGCAGCATTTCATAGAGCGAAACTCTAGTACAAAATTCAAATAAATCAAACTGTGCTGTGATTAGTGTTAGAAATATCAGTTAGATTTACTGGGGCCTGTAAAAAGGCCTTTACTGCGACAAATGCCGAAGAGACTAATCCACGTACAAACGCACAATCGTAAATGGGGTAATTTGAGAGGGTTAGAATTTGGGAACCGTCCTTTAATTTAATCTTTCATGATTCCCCCCGAGCCGCTGTGCTCACGAATACGACTACGGATTGAGATCGGGCTTGAACCCGCGAACTCGGATAAAATGTGTCCTAACCATTACACCACCGAAACCGCCAGATGTAATAATATGGCTGAAATGCAACTGCAAAATTGATAATTGTTATCTATTAACTTCACCGAATAACAGAGTTGGATAAAGCGCTAGTTGAATACCTGCGGCCACTTACTTTGCTAGCGGCACAGCTCGTCTGCGCCAGTCATTCTCTTTGCCTACGATGGCAATTAAATATAACCAGATAAAGCTTTTTAACAAAACAGTGATATATAATGAATGAGTTTACGTTTCTATTGTATAAATTAAAAAAAAATTTGATACGCCTGTAATGAGTAATGTACTTCAGCTTTCGGGTCAATGACCCCTATCTCGATCAGGTTTTTGTTCAGTTTCCTGATCCATTGAGCAAATGCTGAGGCCCCTTGTTTTGCTTCTGGACGTAATGTAGCTTCACTGTGCGCACGTTTTGTTGAGTACTCCTTTTGCTTGTAATGGTAGGAGTAGAACTGATATTCATTACTATTTTATTGGCAATGCAGAAAAATCAAATCAGCAGTTCATTTACCGTTGAAATTTATTTTCTTTAACTCGGGAAGAAACCTTTTTCAAATTTTAATTTTTCTAAAATAATAATTATTTCTAAATTCTTGTTTCTAGTTTTTCAATTTTTTTAAAATTCCGGGCCTGAAGAAAATGTGCGCAGATAATCTCTTTCCCCACACGTCATATACAGTTTTTACTATTTTTGATCAAATAAATAAATAAAAAAGCTCGATTGTTGAGGACGAAAATGTGCTCGCAGGCGCAGTTCAGTGATACTTGCTTAGTTGGTAGCATGTCTAGACGCTTCTTGCATGGATAGTATCATTTGTTATGTGTCCCTAATGGGAGTTTTATGTGAATTACACACGCGCACACGTACACACGTGCAATTCCTCAATACTGAAAATACAGACTTATTCTTTGGCATTTTGGGTCATTTCTCGGTTGGAACATCAAACGGAGCTGTATCACAATGTGTATTTGCCTGCTAATTCGTGTGTTTAAACCAGCAGTAAGCAAGAGGCAAAAGACACTGTTTAATTCAACACCAACTACTCAAAATGTACCAGTCAACATGTAACTAGCAAACCTGTTTAAAAACGATGCAAAATCAACATTAGAACAAGTGTTTATCTCACCAAGACCTGTAATTCCAACACTTGAACCACAGCTGTTAGAGTGATGTTCCCTCATAGCCGTTCAACATAACAGGATAATATTTGCAGTCCAAAGTCGTAGGTTACTGGTGAACAAACAGCCTGGTAGGAAGGAGTGATGAGATGAAAATTCAGCTCCGATTATGTGTAGATACGGTGACATCAGATATTACAAATTCTATACCTAGGTTCAGGTTCAAAGATAACTGCTTTTTGCCAAATATGTGAATAATATTATTCTATCTGCAGTTATAAATTGTAAAGTTGTTCATTAACCATTGGGCAAAACGTTCTTGGGATTGTACATTAGATCCGGGAAAATGGCAAATGTAGACATGGTTCCAAAAAAATAAGCGGTAATTTGATTGACTATCATTTGCCGCCATTAATGATTGTTGATCCCATTTCCCGCAAGAAATTCGCGCGGTATAATGCACTTGTGTGATTCTAGTTCTAATCTAAAATGATACCAACCGTATTTTAGATAATGTGATGTTCTTTTTCTGTTAATTTTTCATTTTGGTTGTGTTGTAGATAAAAAGTCTTAATATAATTCATTAATTTATTGAAATGAATTTGTACACATCGTAAGTACTCTCCTTATGACAACGTACAATAACTTATTCGACTTACTCAACAAAAACAATTGTACATCGTCAATCTGGCACACAACACACGTTGCTTCGTAACACGTATTCCATCAATTCCCTCCTTTTCGTGTTAGGATTTTATTAATAAAACTGTAAATTCATATTTGCCCTATGTTTATTGAATATTCCTTCGTTTAAATTCTTCGTCAGTATATCAGCTTCAAGTTCCGATGATTTTACATAATGCAGCTTTATATTTTTATTTTCTTGTTCATCCTTAACAAAATAGTATTTTCGTTGGAAATGTTTATTTCTTGCATTCACTTTTGTAGTACTTATCCAATCTATAACTGATTGACTATCCGTATTTATTACTATCGGTTTCTGTACTAAATCATTTTGTTTGAGCTCTAATAAATTTGAAGTCCATATTGCTTCACAAGCAGCATCACATAAACTTACTAGTTCCGATTCCATGGTAGACAAAGTAACAATTCTTTGTTTACGACTCTTCCAACTGATTGTAGAATTTCCAATTTTTATATTATACCCTCCAAAAGATTTTGAATCGTATGTTGTATGTACTTACGATGTGTACAAATTCATTTCAATAAATTAATGAATTATATTAAGACTTTTTATCTACAACAATTTGGTAGCAGAGCGTGCAGCATTCAATTTGAATTGTAAAAAGACACAGAAGAAGTGAAAAAATATGGAATCATTCGGAAGAATAGAATTGTTGACAAGTACGAATTATGCTTTATGGAGTATGAGAATAATGGCTCTTATTAAATCAAAACATTTGTATTATGATGTTTTAATAAATGACGAACCAGAGAAGAAAGAAGGAGATGAGACTTCAATGAAAATATGGAACGAATGGAACAAGAAAAACGACGAGGTATGTGCATTAATTATTTTAACTTTATCTTCTGATCAAGCGATAGCGTGTTGTGGTATAGATAATGCTAAGGAATTATGGAATATATTGAAGAAGAGACACGAAGGTGCTGTCAGTCAGAGAAAAATTCAATTGAAAATTAAACTAGCGAAAATTGAGAAATTGGAAAGAGAAAGTATTAACGAGTATTTGACGCGTGCACATGCGTTAGCAACAGAAATTTCAGAATTAGGAACTAAAATTGAAGAAAATGAATTGATTACTTGTATAATTGAAGGTCTTCCTGATAAATATCGTGAAGTTTCAATAGCAATATCATCTAATCCGTCAATTAATTATGAAACTATGAGAGAAACGCTTTTACATTTTGAAAGGAAATATGATAAAGGAGCAGAATCAGCAGCTAATGCATTAAAGTCAAGGAAGAAAAGAGAGGTGCTTGCTATAATTGTGGAAAGCTTGGTCACTTAGCAAAAAATTGCTGGAACAAAAACAATTGTTTGTGTAAAACATTTAACTGTTGCTAACGCATGTGCACGCGTCAAATACTCGTTAATACTTTCTCTTTCCAATTTCTCAATTTTAATGTGTAATTTTTTTGCTGGAACAAAACAATTCAATTATGGCATAGAAGGTTAGGGCACATTAATTTTAAATATTTAGAAAGGATGATCAGTAATGATTTAGTAAATGGTTTGCCTAAATTAAAAATAGAAAAACATAATGATTGTGAATCTTGTATAAAAGGCAAAATGTCAAGATTGCCATTTAATAAGGTGGATACAGAACGAAGTGTTCAAGTTCTTGAAAGGATCCATGTTGATTTGTGTGGTCCAATGCCTGTAGCATCACTTGGAGGTAATAGATTTCTGATGGTGATTGTGGACGAATTTAGTAGGAGATACTTCGTAGAATTTTTAAAAAATAAAAATGAAGCTGGAAATAAATTAAAACAATTTGTAGAACGACGTGAAAGGGAAACAGAGAAGAAAGTAAAATACATTCAGATAATGGACTCGAATTTATAAATAAACTGTTAACGGATTATTATGAAGAAAAGGGAATAAAAAGTGAGAAAACTACTATACACACTACTCAAAGCAACGGGATTGCTGAGAGAGTGAACAGAATGTTACTGGATATGGCGAGAACGATGTTAATAGATGCGGGACTATCACCGAGATTTTGGGCTGAAGCTGTTTGGACTGCCGCTTACGTTCATAACGTTACTCCTACGAGAAGTAAGATGAAGGTACCAATGGAAATATCGACTAAGAGAAAACCATCATTACATCATTTTAGAGTATTTGGATGTAAAGCGTACTATAGAAATGATAATATATCCAGGAAAAAGTTTGATAAGAGAGCAAAAGAAGCTATATTTGTTGGTTATTCGAAAAATAGAAAAGCTTATCGTCTTTATGATGTAGAAGATAAAATAATTCATGAGAGTAGAGATGTTATGTTTATAGAAAATGAGAAAGAAGTTATAAAAGAAGATTGTCATTTAGAAAATTTTAATTGGTTTACTACTTCTAATAATAAAGAATCATCGACTAAAGAAGAAATAAATGTTGAAGATAGAAATGTTAAGGAAGCTGAAGATATAATTGACAAAAATATTCAAATAATTCGTGATTGGAGTTTAAACAAAATAAATCATGAAGAAAACGAACACCGAAATTCTGAAAGAAAGGATCATAGTGAGATAATGGAAAGTAAAGTCACTGACAATAAAACTGAAACGAATTTAAGAAGATCTAGTAGAGAAAGAAAACCTGTCTCAAGATATAATGCTGCTCAAATGTCACGTGAAAATATACCTAAAACATACGAAGAAGCTATGAATTCTGCAGAAAAAGAATTTTGGAAAAAAGCTATAGAAAATGAATTGTATACTCATAAAAAATATAAAACTTGGGAAATAGTTGAGAAACCTGAGAATGTGAGTATTATAAATAACAACTGGGTATTTTCTAAGAAAATAAACAGTGGCGAATGTAAGTATAAAGCTCGTTTAGTGGCTGACGGTTCCAGACAAAAATTAGGTATAGATTATGAAAATGCTTATAATCCTCTTATGAAGTTAGAATCTTTCCTCATGCTTTTAACAATTTCAAAAATAAAGAAGTATAAAGTTAGTTTTATTGATGTAGAAACAGCATATTTAAACGGCAATTTGGATAGAATTGTATATATGAAACCTCCTAAAGGGATTAATATTGAAGAGGGAAAAGTTCTTCTTATAAAGAAAAGTATTTATGGTTTGCCTGAAGCGGGGAGATGTTGGTTTTTAAAACTGACTGAAATTTTGAAGAAAGCTGGACTGAAAGCAACAAAAAGTGATCCATGTGTATTTGTTGGTGAAAATATTAATAATTTTATAGCCATAGGATTTTATGTAGATGATTGCATTATTGTTGGAAAAGATGATAATATAATTAATGATTTCTTAATGAAGTTGAAAGAAGAGATTACAATCAAAGAACTTAAGAATAATATTAATTTTTTGGGTATTGGAATTGAAGAAGAAGAAAACTGTTTTTACTTAAATCAAAAGAAGTTCATAGAAGAAATTTTGGAGAAAAATAATATGAATAATTGTCAACCTGTGAAGACACCTGGAGTTGTAGGAGAGAAGTTGGATAATTATCACGATTTCAAAAAGATTAATCAATCATTGTATCAAGAAATATTAGGAAACATTGGTTATCTTGTGAGTGGAACTAGACCAGATTTAGCGTATATTTACAGTAAACTTTCTCAGTATAGTAAAGATCCAAGGGATATTCATTTAAAAGCCTTAAAACGTGTTTTAAGATATTTAAAAGGTACTAAAAATTTGAAATTGAAAATTGGAAATGAATTTCATGAGATGTTGGTTAATTCTGATGCCAGTTGGTGTACAACATACGATTCAAAATCTTTTGGAGGGTATAATATAAAAATTGGAAATTCTACAATCAGTTGAAAGAGTCGTAAACAAAGAATTGTTACTTTGTCTACCATGGAATCGGAACTAGTAAGTTTATGTGATGCTGCTTGTGAAGCAATATGGACTTCAAATTTATTAGAGCTCAAACAAAATGATTTAGTACAGAAACCGATAGTAATAAATACGGATAGTCAATCAGTTATAGATTGGATAAGTACTACAAAAGTGAATGCAAGAAATAAACATTTCCAACGAAAATACTATTTTGTTAAGGATGAACAAGAAAATAAAAATATAAAGCTGCATTATGTAAAATCATCGGAACTTGAAGCTGATATACTGACGAAGAATTTAAACGAAGGAATATTCAATAAACATAGGGCAAATATGAATTTACAGTTTTATTAATAAAATCCTAACACGAAAAGGAGGGAATTGATGGAATACGTGTTACGAAGCAACGTGTGTTGTGTGCCAGATTGACGATGTACAATTGTTTTTGTTGAGTAAGTCGAATAAGTTATTGTACGTTGTCATAAGGAGAGTACTTACGATGTGTACAAATTCATTTCAATAAATTAATGAATTATATTAAGACTTTTTATCTACAACAGGTTGTGATAAAGATCATGTTCAAAATTCGACGTTGAAGTTGTCACGACATGGCTAACAATTTAACTGATATGAAATGACAAATTCTTAATCATTTTCATTTCTCGCTACCGATTTCTCAGTAAAGAGAAAGATATGTAATACTGCGCGATAAAAATGCGAATTTTAGGCAGAAAATCTCTTATTACAGGATCCTAGAATCAAAAAAGTGGATAAATAAAATTGCTAAATTTCGAGAAAAAAACGTTCTCCAAAATTGATATTTACCATTCGATCCGGCTGGAAACCCCTTGAATCTGAAACCAATATTTTAATTTTAGGGGTACAACATGATGCCCCTGAGACGCCCATTTTCCAAATTCTCAAAAAAAGTCTCAATTGTTTTTAAATTAAAAATTTGGTGCTGGATAGTGTGAAGGCCGTTTAAGACATTAGTGCCGGTTTCATATTTGTTAAAAATCCTGATTATTCGAAAATTGCAAAAGTTCAAAATTTTTTCGCAGTCTTCCTACAACTAATATATTAAAAACAAACGATTTTTTCACTTAACCCTTAACTGGTATCATGGATTTTGGTTACGTAAACGGTATTGTCGGGTCACCGCAGACCCAGAAATTAATTTTGTAATTTGGCATATTAATTCTTACTTAATGAAACTAGAAATCGATATAAATCTTAAAACAACTTCCCTCAAGGATTGTAACTGAAAGACTTCTTCAATTAAATTCATTTTGTGTGTCTATAGTACCATATTTCTGAATTCGTATATATTTACATGGGTTAGATGAGATCAATTTGAAAAGGGATTCAATTTTCAAAATACTAGAAATGTTTCATTGGCACGGGTCAAAATGAAGAGCTAGCACTTGTATAAACATAATAGGGACAGAAAATCACAAGAATGCTACTTAATTCATAAACTTTGCAAGCATGCAAAAGTGGTATACAGCAAATGTTTAATTTTTTGTCTGTTTATAATTAGCCAAATAATTATGCAGTTATGGACGGGATGTAATTTATTCAGACTCTACGCACTTATTACAATACACTTTTACTAACTGTGGGTTTTGCAAACAGTTTTGTTGCACTGACAGCAGACTGTGTTATATTTATTGACCTTTGATGACGGTCAAAGAGAACAGCGATTCCGTTTCTTCGGCTCGTTACCCTCATCATTTTCACTGCATGAATCATGATCTCTGTCTATTGTTGAAGCGTCACTGAGATCACTATCTACCTCTGCAAGCTACTGTTCAATTTGTACAGAAAGTTCTTCATATTCCATTGTTGAGAAAACAGACTTCGATTTTCACACTATAATTAAAAGACTAACGTCAACGGTATCGTCGGGTCTCCACTGACCCGGAACACACACTGCAAGGACAAATCAACTTCCTTCCATGAGTTCTAAAACACCACTGCCCATAAGTGTAGAGTGTAGGGATCAGGTGGCAGCACAGGCAAATTGCGGCAAAATTACAAGGTTTAAACAAAAAAGAAATTCTTCTGGGTCAAATGTGACCCGACGATACCAGTTAAGGGTTAATGAAATCTCTTCCCTAAAGACAGATTTTTAAATAAGATGCTGCACAATTTTCGAAAATTTGAGTGCTTTTCGCGTACTTTTGCTTGAATATTCGAGTGAGAGAATACGTGCTGTTTTACCAGTATTAGTTTGGTTAAAAGTGATATCTGGTTGGAGAGTAGGGAGTTGGAAATATAACTCCTGTGCATTCGAAGATGCACGACATGACGCCACAGGAATGTTTGAACTACATGGTTGCACTTCTAGAATCTTATCCACAATGACTGCTAATCGAGTAATGCCGAGATTGGATTGCTTTTGTAATATAGCCTTCACATGAGGAAGCAATTTTTGTAATCACGACGCTTTGTGGCGTGGTTCGCTTACAATTGTCGTAGAAGTTAAAATTTGTATCTTAAAAGTTGCAAAGGGGGTCTATTACCTTGTTCCTATTCTAAAAGTACTGGTTTATTTTTTTCTCTTCTTACAGAGTCCAAGAGTTAATTCACTTTTACTATGTTCTTTCGAGTTGCACGTAGGCGGGTGATCGATTGCGACAACGACTTCACTCGCACTTTGATCTAACGCTAAGATTATACAAGAATATTTTTTCTCGTGCCTTATGATGCCGGCGAGGAAGAAACCGAAGACGACGTTTATCCGGACAAAAATTCGGCATTTTTGAGGCCACTCGTACAATGCCGGCGTTACCTGCAAAGGAGCAAATGTTGTGATATGTCCATATTTCATGAAACTCTACGTGATCTATTCTGAAATTTTGCATGCATCGAAGTATCTGGGATTACCATGCGGTTCTATGTATTTACACTTGTTTAAAGTACAAAATAACACTAATCGAACTCAATGGTAATGTAATTTCAGTCATTACTAAAATATATTAAATTCCATATACTGCTCCAAAACTAAGGAAAACAGACAGGAGCTGTGTATAACTGTTATAAACTCTTAATGTTTTTGAGTCTGCGTATCACAACAATAGATAAATACTTCTCCCAAGTAGGCGCTATAATTAAGCAAATTTGCCAAATATTCGTCAGAAACTAATTACAAATAAAACTGTGTTAACATTATGATAAAACGGATTTTAAAATTTCCTAAGATGATATTTGTATTTTGATTCAGGAACAAATTTTCTTACTTTCTTAGTTTGTATGCATTCTAATGGTTAAAATGAAATGCGACTTTCAGAATATCAATTAAGAGCACCCCGGTTTCTATTCTAAACAGTGCTTTGTAATATATACTTTGTAATATACTGCTTGAAAACGTTCAGTTGTCAAGAACTGATTTAGAGCCTTACTTTCATGAACGCAAAATACCTAACTTGTTTTACTAAAAGAAATGATAAAATCTTGTTCTATGGCTAACATTAACTAGTAGTGCTACAACAGCACATACTTTCCCGTGTTATTGGAAACAGCTACGTAGTATTGAAATATTGCACTGTCTGCGCTTCTGACATCTTAACTATTATTTGAAAAAGTCCAATTCAATCAAGAAGCGAAAAACTCACTGTTTCCATCGCAGTGTTGTCAGAACTATGCGAATTCTACAACTACATAAACATAGAAAACAAAAGTTTTGTAAACTTATATTATACAAAGAAGCCTAATACCCCGGAAAATAAAGAAATAAACTTCATAGGGCCATAATTAGAGAAGAGTATTCTAGAACCATGCAAAAATACTCTGCTAACTACAAATAGTACAGCATTTGGTGCAAAAAAGAAATATTTTCATGCAAATATCAACATAAATTTGACAATTATATTACTCGTTCACTTTACATTTGCAGACGGCAGAATTAGGAACTAATGTTGTTTTGAAAGTGAAGGCCTGAACACACAACCGAGAATACACGAATGGTCCCGATGTCAATCAGCATCTGACCAATCAGCTCTCTCCGAAGGCAGCACAAGCGCTACGGACACAGCTCACGAATTATGTCTTTCTGACAGTAAGCTGGAGTCGTACCCTTAAATAATTAAGGTAATATACAATAAAATAAATCACACCACTCGCTATTCACAGCATTCCCGTACAATATTTTTATTTCTTCTTTGCACTTATCTACTGCTTAATGGTTATGTTCTTGCCCCGCCGGGGATCTGTGTGCTGTTCACCGCCATCTATATCATATTAAACGGTCAGTATCTACTGCAAACGCGCGTTTCTCATTCAGTCGGCGGTGACTTCATGTAAACAGATCGCAGCGCTCCGTCTGCAAATGTAAAGTGAACGAGTAATAACTACTTGTAATGCAGCCACATCAACTCACAACAATGACACGTAATTCACAGAAATTCACGAGTGCAACTGAATTTCATTGTTGCATTCCTTGCATTGTCGATATTCTGAGAGCTAGTCATTTTTATTTCAAAATTAACAATTTCTTAAGTATTAATGTGAAAATTTATAACAAAAGGTCGAATGTAAGAAACGAACAAAGAAATAATATACAAAATTGCAAATTCTAATTTACAACGCATTCAGCAGACCGAATCGCAGTAAATTTACAGCAGGCTATTATGTTTGTCACACGATTATAGAAAAACGACTCGTATTTTGAAAAAATTAAGCATGACCTTATTTGAAGATGTAGTTTTGATAAATACATTTAATGGAGAAAAAAATTGTATTTTTAAAATTGTAGTTGTATGAATACGACGAAAACGAAACGTAGTCAATTCCGAGCGGGCTATTATATTTTTCACGAAATTATAGAAAAACTACTCATATTTTCAAACAATTCAACATGACCTTATTTGAAGACCTGTTTTTGATGAGCATATTTCATCAAGAAAAACAATCGTATCTTCACAATTGTAGCTGTAGAAATACGCCGAAATTATTTTAATTTTTTACAATATTTTGCAAAATCAGGCATTTCAACGAACATGAAACTTGCACCATTCTCTTAAGCTTCCTTTATGGTATCTCAGGTCTCAATTTAATCAAAGACGTGCGGTTTTTAAGAAAAAATGGTTTAAAGAAAATAAAAAAAAACTGTCTGAAACAATTTTTCGAAAAAATACTTATGTTTTTGAAAAATTGAACATGACCTTATTTAAAGACCTGTTTTTTATGAACACATTTCATTAAGACAAAAAGATATCTTTATAATTGTAGTTTTAGGAAGATGCCGAAAAAATTTTGAATTTTTTCAATTTTCGAAAAATCAGAGTTTTTAACCGACATGAGACCTACGCCATTCTCTTAAATGACCTTTAGACTATCCAACAACAAAATTTAGTCTAAATTGATAGCGCCATATTTTTGAAAAGTTTGAAAATGTCTCAGGGGCTTCATGTAAAGTACCCTCCAAAATAAAAATATAGGTTTCAAATTCAAGGTGCCGCGAGATCATTTAGATCGATCAAAGAGTATCAATTTTGGAGCAAATAGGCTGAACGGTTTAGTCGCTAGCGTTGTTCACAGACAGACAGACGAACGGACAGACATTTTGCTTTCAATTGGGTTTTTGGTATCAAGGACCCACAAAATAGGAATTCTGGCTGCACCACGTGTTAGGAGATTGTTTTTTCTTAATTCCGCGTAACAAGAGTTTTTCTGCCGAAAATCGGCTGTTTTTTCGCGCAACATTACATAACTTTCCCTATACTATACGTACGTACGTACATGTAGTATACGGGAAAGTAAAAACAAGTTACTATTTCGTCATTGCATTTAAGAAAATTAATTGCACATTGTTTACTCTATTTTAATATTTTTTCAATTTACTTCTATTTTAATATTTTATAGTCCCTATTTTGCTCAGTATTTTGGCCATTTTTAGTCCATATGCATGTTCATATTTAGGTAAAAATCATACCATATAAATCCTAGTCCTTATACTGACAATAGAGATCACACTAAGATATCATATTACGTTCTGTTGTACAAACGAACAGCGTTGTCTTGGTGAATATTGCAGAACTTTCTGTGTTCATATTTACAGTGAAGTAATTCTTCGCAGTCGATACTTCTATTGAAGTGTTGTGTAAGCATTATTAAACCTGTTAACACCTCTGCGACTGTCGAAACGGCTTACATAAGGTTCTTCTTGTCTTTATATGCATTGCAGACTTTGAAGAACTGGTAGTTCGCATAAGTTGCGTGACCGCAGAAAGACATCGGCTCACGTTTGCCCTCGGGGCCAAGAGAAAATCACGTGCAGACTTTGAGAGGTTTTTTTGGTTATTACGTGCATTTGTTCAAGTCTCGTTCTGGTAGCAATCACCTTTCGAATTACAAAATACATGAAACAAATAGAGGATGAATGAAATTGCCTTTGGGTCCGGGAGGTATTTTTTTACTATTTGCTTCCTTTTCAAATTATCGAAGAAAATTATAACAGAAATATGAAGAGTCAGCTGGCTATCAAAATCTGCCATACGATAGAATGCATTGTCTACATTAACACGCTGAGATTTTGTTGTCGCGTGATAGTGTAGTCATAAGATTCTTCATGTCACATATTCGACTCGACGCAAAGAGGACGGAAAATGGATAGAATGATGAAAGCCGGTCGCACAGTCAACGCCAAGAGCAATGCTTTCCCTGTTTCTCCAGGGTCATTGCTACGGTTCAGGGAATGTAAATTCATAGTATCGATTTAGCGGACCTTGGCGGTGTATATAGAGAGTTCTGAAACGTCCTACGGAGAAGCAAAATCTTTTCTTCCCATATTACAGAAGTCAATCAATCAAGTACGAAAATATTACTCTCCAAGCTCTAAAACACATTTGAGATCAGATTCCACCTATTTGCCCTGATCGAACTGAGACATGTGTGGTAAGTTCGTAGGTTGTGAGGACACATGACACAAGCCAATGCTTCTGGAAGCAACGTGACCGAGGGAGGCCAGGGCCCCGTGCAGTTGGTATTTGTTAACATTTCCCTAAGAATGAAATTCCCCCATTAATGAGCAATCGTTACACACCACTATGATAATAATTAATTTAATTCTTGGGAAGAGACATTTCATTGCAGTTTAACAAAATATTGGAAGAACAAAAGGGAAGAAATGACGTAGCGTGAACAAGTGGTTCCTATTACATATACTAGTATATACTGTAATAATTCTACTATTCGAGACATTTCCCAGAAACAAGTGGGGACATGGAATAAATAATTCACCATCTATAGTCTGTTATGTAAACAAAGTGCGGCAGAAATCGATATAAACACGACAAAAGAGCATCGCGTTGTAGAAAATGGATTCGACAATTTTGGAATTTTCGGGGTTCTGTAAAATTGGACAGAAACGGTGACCATTTTGGTAGATGAAGGAAAATTAAAGGAACATTATAAAGTTTATTTGAACGTGATCGGTTGACGGGTTCTCTTAATATTGCAAGAAAACGAGTTCGGGAAAAAGCTACTCGAACATTCCAAAGCATCACACCATGAATTATTAAGATTTCGAAAGGAAACGCTAAATAAACAACGAGAGACGATGGGAGTCATCGTAAGATGAGCTCAGCAAAATTTATAACTAGGTTTAATAATTTATAGAACACTGGAAAGGTGGAAATAAATAAATATTAAAAGAGGATGATATGATAAAACAAGCGACGAAGTGTTGTAGAATGTCGAGAGGGAAATTCGTGATTTTCGGCCCGAAATATCTTGAAAACGGCAGTTTCGACAAAATAATCCTGACACTGGGCACAAACTGGAACGAATGAACCCGAAACCAGTTCAAAACATCAAATATTAGACATTTTACAAAATTTTACGGTGACGACAATGAAAAAAAGCGAAAGGAAGTTCGCCGGCATTTTTTAAAAACAGAGGTATCATGTTAAATCGACGCGATTTTGGAAGACAGTTCGGTTTGTTGAGTTGTCGAGGCAACATCGAATCCATGTCCGTCAGATTGATAAATTTTTAATTATTCGGACTTAGACATTTTCTTGGTGCTGGGTTGAGCAGTTGATAAACGTGAACATTTGTGAGGCGGTACTGTTTTCTTTCAAAGAAGAAAGAAGAAGTATATTTTCTCTGTGATTTTTCGACGGAAATATTTTAACAATTTTATTAAAAAAATTCTGGAGGAGTTTATTTTGAGGAAGACCGGCCCGTGCAAGACATCGACGTGCAAGACGGCGGTGCACGCGAGTGGACGCGTGCAAATCAACCGAACTGGCAACGGCGCTGCTCTTCACAACAAACAGGAAAGTGGCGCATCTGCGAACACTCGCGACGCTACTAATTGAACCAAATCTGATTTCGCGACACCTAGAAACGATATAAACATTAATGGAAACTAGAGAATTTGCGAATTCAAAGTAAAGTTAATACAAAATAAGAACCATTCAGTCAGTATTGTATAAAGTTAATAAATTTTCATTTTTGCATTGTTGTAAGAATAAACACGTACGTGCGGAAATTTTTAGAATAATATTAAATTCATTTGGCATAAAAGGAATTCCTCTTTGGTATTTGATTTACGATCAGCTGATTGAGGTTAATTATGTTTTGGTATTACAACTAATTGTGAGTTATTAAAAAAAATGGAAACATAACAATTATGCCAAGCTTTAGCTGATGTCACTAGTTACATTGTTGCCGAAGCTAGAAAGAATAACCGAATTAAAGTTCTTGTTTTCATGTTTTGAAAAGAAAACCCAGTGTTCTTATTTCAGTATTTTGTTTCCCTGTGCATGCTGTTGTATTAAATGTTGTTTTCAGCTAGGTCCGTATGGAGGCATCCACAGCCCACGACCCAATAAATTTATGCAACGCCGGGATTTATAATAATGTTTTTGGTATTAAAAGTAAGTGAGTAAGTAAAGAATCCGTTGCATTGGCAACCCAATTTTGGGGAATAAACAGGGAAGATAGGAAATCCCGTTGCAATACTCATAAATCACTTTACACATTCGTCGAATTTGTTATTATTTGTAAACATGAATGTCGTGAGAGTTCAATGTACTACGTAATGTAACAATATAACAATGTTTTTCTGAGTTTCCAGGGTACCTGGTGGTTATTGATTCTAGTACCAAAAGAGAGTGATAGCTGATCGTATTATGCTGCTACAGAAGTATTATGATGTGTTATACAACAAGACAATAAACTGTTACTTGTTGGAAATTACGCTCAAGTATTGATTTAATCATAACAGAATTCCCATTCTGAAGTTGCTTATCAAAACATGTTCATAAGTTAATTGCGAGAAAAAACAATCGTGTCTGATTAGTCTTAAAAATTTGTCTTAAAGATTAGTCTTAAATATTTCATATATACTTCGTAAATCTGTGTATATTTAACATAAAATAAAATATATAGATAGTACGTTCACATTTAGTGAATGGTGTTCTTGTCTCGTGAACGTAGTTCTTATTGCCCAGAAAGCGACGATGTTCCTGCACGGCTGGAACATGAGATCCAACGCCGACTTACACACCTGGATAGGCTTTCCAACTGGTCCCTAGAAATCTATGATATTGTGGTGGGTGTAAATGTGTGTTTATGAAATAGGGGAGAGGGGCAACGACGAGTCACGCTCAGCGCGTGCCCGTTTGTTAGGATATTGGCCCGGTACTCCCCTAGTGTTTATACGAGATTCCGCAAAACTACGGTTTAGCGCAGCTAGCACTTAGAATTCTCCTCCAAGCAAAGGCTGAATTCGACCTGGTTGTGTAGTTAGTGCGGACAATCCGCCACTATCGAGACACATTCTAGGACCCCGGTCGGCGAAGCTGCAGCGGAACGGATGTGATTGAGGTACTGAGGTCACAACACAAACACACGCACACACACGCACACACAAACACACCAAACACACACACAAACACACCAAACACACACACACAAACACACACATAAACACACACAAACACACACATACGCCATGGACTGCCCCTTTGTGACACTGAAGTGGCTCTCAATCTTGTGTTTTCGGTGTGTACGAACTAAATCCGAAGCTGAGTTCGAGATCAGGACTATCGGGTGGGTGGTTAAATGACTGCCAGGGGAACTTCTACAGATCAAATTCTGTGATGGCAGCAGAGATCTTGTGGTAAAATTTCAGAATAAAAGAGGTATCAACCACAATTGTAGGATTTTTTTTACTTTGCAGAAAATTCAGCCACACACTTGTTTCGGGAATTTTTTCCCATCACAGATGAATATACTTAATGTGTGTTTAATCTGTATAACTTGGGTAAGTACTCTATTTAAATAATTTAATGTTGAATCAGTTTATGTACTTCCTTAGTTATTCATGTGCTAATTTGTTAACTGAATTGTTAATATTGTAGAGCCACTGACAATGGGAAAAAATTCCCGAAACACGTGTATGACTGAATTTTCTGCAAGGTAAAAAAATTGTTAAAGCCTACAATTATGGTTGATACCTTTTTTATCCTGAAATTCTACAGATCAATTGTTGGCCTAGACGTGTGAGGGTGACCGTATGACCATCTCGTCACCAGCGATTTCCCTCTTTTCTTACACCTAAAGAAATTTTTGTCCAGTCAGCATTACGCGCATCACAGTGTTGCAGAGAGTAACTCAAATCTTGGTACCGATTAGAAACAACACACTTCTACGACACAGGGATACGAATTTTGATTCTGCAGTAAGACAGATACATTAATCAGGGGAGGCGAGAATGGGGAAAAATAGTGCAATATGTTCTGTATCTACAACAATAAAGTTTTTCCATTAAATTATGTTTCGAATAAAAGACAGGTGTTGTCTGGTATCAAATATCATGTATTATGCTAAAGATCTTTTCGATGGCATAGCTATAAAGGACTCCTGAAGCTGTAGACAAAACACCACTAGATTTCTGGAACTCTCAGACAGTTGTTTACCTGGTGAACCCTTACTCAATTACAGTGAAGAAATCTAATCTTCCTCGCCCCCCCCCCTTAACTGATATTCCACCGTCTACGGTAACTCACCAAACTGCAATGACGGAAAAGATTCCTCTTCCAAAATGAGAACATCGGGAACGGCTCAGTGGCGTACCTTCTGTTGGTGTCACCTGGGGTGAAGTTAATGCTGTCCCCCCCATCAATTAAATATAAAAATATCTATTGCTGCATGAGATTGTAGATTATTTTATTAAAAATATAAACATATTTGCACATGATAGTTATTTATAATATATTAAAAAATTATTTGTAATTAAGAATAATTGGAATATAATTTTTAAATAAATATTTTACCTTACAGTAGATGATGCTTTTGTTTCTATTAATACCCAACACAATTATGAGTTTTTCAGTTTTTCGTAATATTTAGTACTTTACTGACACCGCAGTATATGAAATGAATATAAATGATAAAGCTTTTGACTTGCTCTTATTTTCTCAAAGTCAGTTGCAAGACTATTCTATTCAACAGCTGCAATTAATACCCTTTTACCGATATCGTTACAAGAAAGAAATTCGATATGAATAATACGTATGATTTTGTTAGTATTACTTCTTATTCCCATCAACAGTAAATACTAAGATCAAGTAATCTCTGAATTTGAGACTCTTTGACCACTGAAGAATAGGCGCTTTCCGCTTAAATTTTTGCGTTTTAGTTTTCATTATTTGTTTTCTTTGCTTTCTTAGTATTTATGATTAAAAGTATACTTATTAAATTAATATAAATAATTTGTAACTAAACCATAAAAATTATATAATTTCAACATTAAAATTTTCCAACTACTGAAACTAAGAAAACTAACTATTAATGTATAAAATTTTTAAGTAATTCATTTTAATTATATAATTACTACTATAAATTATTTTAATTGGTGTCACCGGAAGAATGGTGTCACCCCTAGAATGGTGTCACCCGGGGCGCGCCGCCCCTCCTGCCCCCTTATAGCTATGCCACTGGAACGGCTTAATAGCTTTTATTTTCATCTCCACACTTTTAACTCATTTGCCAAATCTCAATCAAGCTACCGTCACCGCAGTGGTAGCTCGCAGCAGGAGGGGGAGAGAAAGCGAGGGAGGGAGCGCAGTTTCTCTCAGGTCATTCATCGCAGAGGAGTCGGGAGACACTGCGTGCAGCACGCGTTGGCCACCCGACGGCCGTGAGGTGCGAGGAGCTACGTTGAAACATCTTCGTCTGGTTCTCCCGACGCGTCTGGCACCGCTTCGCGTTTCGACACCACCTGACGCCCAGGTCTATGCTTCATTCAGCTCAAATTTCGGAGACAATTTATCTCATGTACTGTAATGTTTGTTTCATTGATTTTTAAACTATGAAATAAATTCTCTCAAAAACGTTTTCAAATAAGGATTAGGGACACTACGAGAGCCATTGCGAGTTATTACGACGAGAGAGCTATTCTCCCGATTTGGTAAGATGGCCAAACCGTGAAAAAATTAAAGTTATTATTTACATTTTGGTCGACCTGGATGGCAAAGGTGGCTAAGGACATGTATCGACTCTGCGCTTAGGGACGAAGTGTCGCGGGTTCGAGTCCTGCATTGGGTATGGCTGTTTGTCCTTTGTCTCTCGTAGAGAGTGTCCGGAGAGGAAACGTCGAAACTTCGAAAATAAGCTCTTAAGACTATTTTAAGCATATTTTGTCTAATAAACTACGTGGATATTCCGAATGGTTGAGCTGCAATAAGCACTCAAAAGTTGGTTTGAAAAATTGATTTATAAACAAAAATATGCATTATAGAAGCATAGAAACACTTCAGAAACATGTAAATTGTTTATTATTTACAAAAGAAATGAATATATTTGTTCAGAAAGAAAAATTAAGCGAGAAATAAAAAAAGCACCCAATTTACACAATTCGACTGCTTTTGTATTTCTCGCTTAATTTTTCTGTCTGAGCAAATATATTGATTTCTTTTGTAAATAATAAACAATTTACATGTTTCTGGAGTGTTAGTGTGCTTCTATAATGCAAATTTTTGTCTATAAATCATTTTTTCAAACCCACTTTTGAGTACTTATTGCGGGTCAACCAATCGGAATATCCTCGTTGTTTATTAGACAAAATATGCTTAGAATTGTCTTAAGATCTTATTTTCGAAGTTTCGACGTTTCCTCCCCGGACACCATGTATATGTGCTGTCGTGGAGGGCCTCGCGTTCTGCTGATCCCAGAACGGAAGAGCCCGGAAATGTGTTGGTGTCTAGTATATAGTCGAATATACGTTCATTCGGGACGTAAAGGGTAACCGGCTGAAGGATGAATGAAGCTCTACCAAAAAAACAATTGTAGCAACTTTTGTCTACTTCGATTTTCAATTTTAATATTCAATTTTATGTATAGGTATTTTCGATAAAAAGAATTCGGCCGGTACAAGCGAAAATCTTAATAAAGTATGAAATTGTTTCAGTATTTTCTTCTCTTCACTTTCTCTATAAACACGGTTTTTCCCTAGGTAGCAAACAAAACTTGAGCACAAGGTTTCAACAAAGATAAAAAAATCGGTGAGAATCATTTTCTGAATTTTTTTGTTGACTGGGCACAATTTGACTAGATCATACTGCTTGAAAACTTCACTACTCATACTACACAGTTATTCGAGAAAAGACTTTCTCCAAGTTTACACAACGCGAACCAATTACATGGGGCAATAGCATTCAACAGGAAGCGTTCGCCCGTCCCACTGCCCCTTCGCGCGACAGGAAATGCATTCCTTGGACTGGTTTGCTGGGAAAGCAGGTATAATCCGCGATATTTTTGGTTCTTATTTTGTCAGATGCGAGAAGAAGTCCATTTATCATTGGTAGTGCAATGGAATCCAATCTCTAGCACGTTGCCAATACAAATAGTTTGTTTGATGTCTTGATTCATTTGAAAACTCGTACATTTTCTCATATGCTTTTTGACATGTTTAGAATGAATTCTCAAAATATAATTTTAGCGAAGGTATCGGAATAATGTCAATTACTCGTGAAAACTATCTCTGATCTCCAACTGCACCACTGAAGTGACACTTTGAGGCCTTAATGGCTGGCAGTCGGCGTACCAGACTGGCAGAAAAACACATTTCGCACAGCGATGAGCTCTTCGTCGATATTTAACTGTTTTCTAACCTGTCAAAAAACCGTCTACTAGCCTAAAGAAACCATACAAGTACCACACTCACTCAGGAACTCTCTTTTAGATGTTCAAAATATAGGCATTATCAATCACAAATTTTATAAGGGTGTCTCTTTCTTCCCCAGGATGATCTTTTCGGGAAAGTCTCCAACGAGTGGGGCGTCGTTAAAACGTTGAAAAAATATCTCGTCTCTAGATGCTTCCCCATTCTTGTTGAACATATACGGCAACGTTGCGAGCGACAGCGTCCAGACCTGCCGAACGAGGTGAGTTCAGGGCATCGTAACCCCGAAAGTGCCTGGGCCACTTCCTCCCCTCACCTCTCTCCCCTCTCACCGTTCCACTCTAGAAACGACCTGCTGCGCCGCTCTTAATTGGCGATTTTTTCTTGCGCGTAGTAACGTTCCCTGGAACAAGCGGAAAGACTTCTGAAAATTCTGTAAACGAAACCAGTGGGAAAGAGAAAAAGTATCTGTTGACTACGAACATTAATCCTCTCGCGTACATGACCCAGAAATTAGTACACTAAAATCTAAACCGGAATAGTTCGGGACACAAAAAACTTCGGGTTAAGGATGTTTCAGTTTCATGCAAGGTTGTCCATTTTATGACACTTGTAATATCGATATTTCTGCTTTGAAAATGGTAGGACT
Organism: Acheta domesticus; assembly: GCA_031308135.1. Lineage (NCBI taxonomy): Eukaryota > Metazoa > Arthropoda > Insecta > Orthoptera > Gryllidae > Acheta > Acheta domesticus. The sequence continues at coordinate 23,218,316 of JAHLJT010000631.1, read as the reverse complement.
CAATTACATGCCTATTATAATTATCAAAATACAGTAACAAGTTTTTGTGGAAGAAATCAGCAATAAATGAATATTAGTCTTCATTGACAGCTTCTGAGTGGAAAAAATACACATCTTACTGCCTAGTGACTATTCGGACTGCTTTTTGACTCTCAATGCACAATGCGTCACAACTCAGTTATATGACTTTCTGATACTCTCGCATGGTCTTGAGCAATGCGTATCTGGTCGAGGGGTTATGATCTTCAACGCGGGGCAGGGAGTGGCTTGAATAAAAACCATGCCGGTACATCTATGCACGTTCAGGAAGTCGGGAAAGAGGGAATTCCTGTACGCCCTGTGCTTTGGGAGAGAAGCGACTCCACGATCGAATTTTCGCTGACAACAGAAGCCCCTCTCCTTCAATGTCTTGCTGCCACGACTAAATCGAGTATTACGGTGATAGAGAATTTAAAACAGGCTTGTAGATGCATTTATTTCATTAAGAACATCTCGCGTCTCTCTGACAATTGCATGAAATTCACAGAAATTCCTTTCATAAAATGTTTTTCCGCGGGACATTAAAAACCATTCAACTGAATGGTACAGATCCGTTTTATGCTTATCCGGTAACCTGTAAAACGCGGACAGGTTCCGTTTTATGCTGTGTAAAATATCATTTAACTTCACGGGCCGTAGACGTTTTCTGGTTAACACAGGTTTTCGGCATGTACAGGTTCTTATTTCGACAGATTTTACAGTAGTATGAAGAAAGGTGGCAATATGTGTTCCCACCACTCTCCTGGGCAGTCCTGCGAATATCAGAGGGATTGAAAAAACCGCAACACAACGTTATCATTTACTTACAAAAGGAACTCTTTACATCGGCAAGGAAGCCTGCGGCGAGACTTTCTGAATACACTGTACTAGAGAGAGCGGGGGTTTGCAGAGCATTGGGATCATGGGAGGCTCCAGAGGAAGCTCTCAACACCACCCTTGGAAGGGCATAGGATTATAAAATGCTTAAACAATTTACAAATGTGCTTCAAAATGGTAATAACATTAAATAAACTTAATAATACATAATATAACAAAGTAGTTTTAAAATATAAAATGTTTAAAATGTCCAGGAGTTTAAAATAATTTTTACTGGAATTAGTAAAAACTATCGTTAATATGTTTTATTTTAAAATTGTTTACATAAGGAGCATTCAAAAAGAAATGAGCCGGAGGCCTAGGAACAAAAACAAACAGTATCTGTGGGTAAGAAGTACCAAGCCCTGGCTCTTGAGGCACTTGTCCCACTGCGACACATGCGGTTGATTGCTGTCACGTAAAATTCCCGGGGCTGCATTGTGAAGGAGTTCCATACGTACAGCTTGTCGTTTTCCGAGGTGAATCTTTTGTACCTTAGAGTCTTCTTCAGAGGAACAAAAATGGCGTAATCGCAGCGAGAGAGAATTGGACTGTACGAGGGTGACCGAGAGCCTCCCGCTTGCATTTCTACAAGAAACGACCACGCACTCTCAACCGCGGAGTCATGCTGCTCCAAGACAATGCAAGACTTCATACGGTCAACACAATCAACGCACTCTTGCAGAAATTCAAGTTAGAGGTTCTCGGTCACCGTACCGGTGCAGTCCAGACATCTCTCCTTGCAATCACGTCATGTTAGGTTCCCTAAAAGGGGCTCTGAGGTGCAAACGATCCACCTCGGACGACGACGTCAAACAGTTTGTGCGGAACTGATTCACAACGCAGTCCCGGGAATTTTACGAGACAGCTATTCACCGGCTTATGTCGCAATAATAGTAGTACCTCGTCAGCCAGGGCCAGTACATTTGACCTAGAGGTATTGTTTTTGTTCTTAGTCCTCCGGCTTGTTTCGTTTTGAATGCTCCTTACATATTAAAGTATAATTTGAAACCGACGTCTTGATGACACAGTTATCATAAATGAATTCAATTAAAACTCTGTTCTTTCATTTTTATACACGGTCATCCCCGACATTTTTTCTCAAGCCGCCGATGAATTGGATAGAAGGAATACTATGGAAGTATGGGCGCATAGAGTGCACTCTGCTTCACCCACAGCTTCTAAGGCAGTGTTGTCAAGGTCGATGCCATGAGCGCGAATCCGTGGTACGAGTGCCAGGACGAAGCCTCTCCACGCAGTTCATTTCCCCGCCACCAGAGACAACGCCATCCCTATTGTAAAACTGCGGGGTTACTAATAGTTTCCTCTCCCGACGCTAGTGGCGCAGAGCAGCTCGTGGCATGGCACAGTGCCGCGAGGTGCCACTGCCACCAGTAGGAGACCTTGACTCCACTGCTCTAAGGCAAAGGCGTCTTTCCGCGAGCAAGTTTCATTTTGACCTTTCTTCCTAAGGCGACCTCCCACGCGGAGTAGCATCTCCTTCGGAAACTCCGCTCCTGCTCTTCCTCCTCCTCGGGTCGCAACCGCAACACGGCCGTGAGGCTGCCCTCACCTACCTTCCCTCCTCCCCTCCCGCCCCTCCCTCCACCACCCTCCCACCCTCCCTCCCTGGAATACGCGATGCACCGCGCAGGCAACGAGATGACCACATCCTCTTCGAGTCGAAAGAATGTTCTCCGGCTGTGACCTATGAATCATCACATTATGAAATTAGGATTTACAATTCTGTGATCACGGGGTAAAACTTTTTAAGTCAAAAAACTTAGGAGGAAAGAAGGGCTAGATTATTGTGTCAACGCTTTTTCCTACGCTCAGCGCTATTTCCCAACGCTTTTTATCCTTGTTCAGGAGGTAACATTTGAATTCGGTTGTTTTACTAAAATCAAATATAGATATTGACCTAGTTGTTTCTAGGGCGACTTTAAATAAATAATTAAAAAAATTAGATATTTAACTCGTAGTTTCTGTACTTAACCCAATTTCACCAAAAACTGCCTTAAGAACTTTTACCCCTTGACCACAGAATTATAAATGGACGTCTCTTTAACGTCATATTGTACGAATATCAATAATCAAATATTGCATGTTGAATTTATTTGAGTATGTCAGTATAACATTGATAGCAATAGTATAAAATATTTTTATTTTATAAAAAAAAGTTAATAGATCATTGAAGTTTCATCATCTAGGCTGATTTCACGCTTGAACTGACTAAGCAAGGGTGAGTTAATGAAAAATGATATATAAGGAGTTTTATCAGCTATGCACCATTTCGATATTCTGTGTATTATTTTTATTTTTGGGGAAATTCAATCACCTTCGAATTTTAAATGAAACCATGCATTTTTTTCTCATGAAATAAATTGCATATCATAAAAAGGGAACACGACCATAAATGATTTGTTTATGTTTTAAGAGTAATATTGGGTAAAAAATAATTTCTTATTCGTGATTTTAATCTGACATGACGTACTGACTATTTTTAGCAGCATTAGCAGCGACATAAATTGTTTGATACATTAAAAAATTAAATGAAACTGATCAAAAATGTGTTTTATTTTTCAATTTGTTGAAATTGTAACCCTTTATTTAAAGAAAAAAATCATGAAATTTGGTTGAGAGGAATGCTCAATCTTCTTTCTAAACAAAACCTTTAGTGTTTTAAAAATATAGATAACAGCGGTGAGCAAGTTGTTGTCCAGGATCTGGAAAAATGTCTATTGAACCATCGAGACATTGGCTGAGTTGTTGAAATTTTTCTAATTTTGGTGCCACTGTGGAGCTTTCTCCCTACCAACTGATTTTGACTTTTTACCACATTCGTCGACAGGGACCGACACAATAACGGTCTTAGTCATATTTCGCCATTATTTGCGTCGTTCCTTGGTTGTTCTGTTGTTATTTCCTCAGAGAATATCGCTATGATTAAGACAGGACATGTCGGAAGATTTAATTTGCCGAGCGAGGGGGCTTTTTACATGCCACATACGTGGCATAACACTTAAGGAGTTTTCGCTCTTCAAAAATACACACCCTCTAGCTCGAAAACTTGTAAAAACGCCAGTGTTAATGTCTAGACCAATTGGAGTCTGCGAATTGTGCCAGTAAAAGTCCAATTACCTCGGTTGCTATGTTTGTTACCATCATAATAGCGTGAATATGAATTACTCGGGTTTTTAAACAAGTTATTGGAGCAATTTTATAGGTGACAAATAGCTGCCTATTAACAAACTCAAATGTTTTCTGACAGAACTAATGATAATTAACGTATGTAAAAACTGGATCCATAGGATGGTACTTGAAATCACTGACTGGCACCGTAAATCGCAGAGATGGTTTTGACCTAACAGAAAAAATTGATATGGTAACGATAAGCAAGATAACAATTTTAGTGACAGAAGATCGTATATCAAAATAACTTTACAACTACCTCAGGTAACTGAAAAAGTAGTGGCAAGTCAAAAGCGCGAATGATCGAATGTCCTGGAAAAGGATCCGTGCAGTTGATCATGAAGACGATAATGATTAATATTATGTTTCTAACCACATATTTTCTCTCCACAGTTCTTGAGTCCGAGCAATTTAGAATGATTTTATATCACCTTCATGGAGAATGAGAAGTGAGCGTTGTAAGACGTCGGCGAGGTCGCGCTCTTCATGAATGGGATTCCGCGCACCCGGACAGCACTAATGCGCGAGGAGTTGCCTAACACCCAGGAGCAAACGCCACGTGTAGAACGTCCTCATATGAAGTCAGTGACGGCGATAGGCACTGGGCACTGGGCAGACCGGGCACTGGGTAGACTGGGCACTGGGTAGACCGGGCACTGGGTAGACCGGGCACTGGGTAGATCGGGCACTGGGGAGTCCGGGAGATCGCCGGGGCCAAGCAAGTCAAAGTGCCCAAAGTCAAAGAGCTAGTCAAAGGGGAAAAAAGTAAAAAACAATTGAAAAAGAAATTAGTACTGGACAAAATCGTTATCGTAACTTTATAAGTCGCTGTACAATAGTCTGATATTTCATAAAATTTTCAATTAAATGTTTACCTTAAATGTATAATTACAGTCTTTAATTATAAGTAAGGGCGAAATGAATCAAATGACGCTAACATTAAAACAGGTTCTACTGAAATTCATATTTCTTATTTCATGTATTTAACAAGTGATTATATTTAACACTAAATAAACAACAATTTTTTTAGTGTTTTAAGCTCACCGTGGAAATTCTGTTATTTGGTCACTAAGTACTTTTACTGAGAATTATTAATTAAAATATATTTCGAAAAACTTTTCTTTCTTAAAGGTTGTAGTTTTTATTATTTGTTGAAATAAATCAAATAATTCATATAGTTTCTTGATACAACTTTCACATGTTTTATTTTCTTTCGAAGTGGGGGAGGGGGTACTTTTCAGCATTGCCCGTGGCCCAAAATTGTGTAGCTCCGGCAATGCGTGAAATTTCCCACCTCACTTTCATTAACAAAAAGGGATCATCCCCATCCCCGTACCAGGAAAGATGGCTCAGTGAATCAACTGATGTCACTGCAGTCCCTCTGACCGGGAGGTCCTAGGTTTCAGTTCCGACGGTGGCAGGATTTTCGACACTAGCTCTTCAGCTAGGTCGAATTCAGTCGTTGTCTGGAGCAGAATTCCAGAGGCCGGCAGCTCTGATCGGTAGATTTCTATGTTTTTTCCGATCAACACCTGGCGAATGCCGGAGCAGTACCCGAACAAACGGGCCACGGACCGCGCGCGATCTTTCCTTCCTCTTCCTTGTCCTATCCGAGCCTGCCACCGAGCGAAAGCTCATTAGGAGGACATAATAAATATTATATTATATCCTCTCATCTTACACACACACACAACATGCACTACACTACCATACATGCCGGGAGATCGGTTGGGGGCTTAGAGCTAGTTCCGGCTGGGACTGTGCCCCGCTGGTGGTAGATACCTGGTAGAGGGGGAAAACCCCACTAGTCGACGGTAGGTCGACGTCAGATCTCACCATCCAGCGGGGAAAGATCACCGCCACCTCTCGAGGAAAACACGCACTACATTTACAGGATTAATGACCTCTGTAGTTGACGCGCCTGGAATCGCGAGCAATCAATCAACCCATCCCCGTCCTCTCAGCGTGCACTAGACCTTTGTAAAACTTATGAGACATCCTGAATAAAGGAACTCATTGTAAAATGAAAATTCACTCTAGTTTAACAGAATTCCTTCACACCATCAACCGAAAATTCTCAGGATTCAAAGCATTTCTGCACACGTGTCTCGGCCGTAACTTGCCCCTATTTATTGCACCCAGTTATAATCCTTAACAGGATTAGTTTTGCACGCAGGAAGATTGACATTGTCATTTTAATAATGTTTATATTCAAATTCTGATGGACGTATATATAACGTGTAACCCCATGCTTTCCTTGGAATGTTTCACAACCACGAAATAAATTTAAAAAAACTTGAAATCGCAGCGTTAATTTAGACAACATTATTATTAAAGAACATGATTAAGGAATGATGTGTTTTCCACCGAAGTTCTTCACTTTATGCCAAGCCATCAACTATTCTTTTATTTTCATGCCTGGCCAGTAATTAAAGGCACTGAGATGATGTTTTGGAAGAAACTGCACTTTAGATGGTAGAAGCGAAAATTCTTAAGAAAAAAAAAGTACCGACCGGTTTCGAAGGGAGAAGACCCGGCAACATCAATGTAAAAAGTCAAGAGTTTCTGTCTGACGAAATGTACGAATCTGTACAAACGATATTAAGGGTTTTCTAACACGTTGAGCATGACATCAGCTAAATATTCATTTTTTTGTTTTATACAATCCAAAACGTTGCTACTGCCGTATCATATCACATCACATTCAAGGAATACACAGTGAATAATAATCGATCCTGTTGATAAAAGACGACAGATTGGTCTACTTCAGTTCTAAAGTGAAATGGCAGTGTGAACTAAATAGTTAATGTCATCATCTCCCTGTCATTCTATTGATCCTTAAGCTTATTTCATCTTTCGGTCTATCAGAAGCAGATGGCCTAACAAAGACCCCTGTGTTTTCAGTCACGGGATTGTCACGGGCAAATAATTTTTAACAACATGTTGCAAGGAAGTGCATGTACATCTAATTCTTTATCAAGCATGCACCTATCTTATAATCAGACAGATCTTTGCTGAGAAGGTAGGTTCTTTCAAGGTTTTGCTGCCAAATAAAGCAAACCTTTACGTAATTCCACACGTTTAGTTTCTTACGTAACAGAATTCACTAAATGGGAAGGTATTACCATTGGATTGTGTAATATTACGTTAATGAAGCAGCAAAGATACTTTCACTGGAAATAACATACATTTAGTTTTAACGTTTAACTTCATGTTTAAGCACATTACAATTTAATTCAAGTTTTATAGTATCATCAATATATGGCAAAACGTATTGACGTAAAACCAAACGCATATATGTAGAAACACCGATGTAAATGCAAAAAAAAGATACTATTTAAAATAATTAAAACAATTTTAATTACTTTTTGCAACTATTTACGAATATAAGAATACGAATAAAGAGATTAAGTATCTATTTTTTGAAGGAAATTGGCATAAACAACGAGGTTTATTTTTTTGTAATATTCTTAAAGTCATATTTCAATTCCGCTGCTAGAGGACCGAAAAACTATGAAGGTTTGAAAAAAAGGCATTTTAAGCGCGGATAGGTAGCAGCTGGGAAGAGAGAGTGGCAAAACTAAAATGCTAGCTAGCTGAGACGCAAAATAATAGAAAACAAACTAATATGAGAAAGTCTGTGCGATTCTTCAGCACCACTGTTTTCGTCTCTTATACCGAATGACTAAATACAAACGAGGTGTCATTAGAACGATAATTCATTGACATTTTGATGAATACAAATTTTATTTTATCGACCTTTTTTCATTTTTATTTAATAATTGGTGTTTCTTAAGTAATCTACCAAATGACGTATTTTTGGAGCATTTATTACTATTTTAGAGGTTTTGCTGTTCTACTTCGTAGCACTACTCGTCAGAAACGTACAGAATCTGAACTCTGTGTTAAATAATACTGATTATATGATATTCTATTCAACTCATTACTGAAGTGTAAATCTGTTTATTAATAAATGCTGAGAAATGTAGGACTATTTACTCACACAGGGTGCAGGTCTGTAGTGATGCAATAACACCATTCGAAAATATTAGTAACACTGGACTATCTAGCTAGTATCGTTTATTTCCTGCAAAGCCCTGTATCGTATTTAAGTAACTGTGAGTGTGCGTCGTTCTTCCGTGAGTTCTCACTCATGGTTAGACCACTTTCACTCCACCAATCGACACATGAGTCGCTCTCCTGTTGGGGAACTGATGATTTGTTTTCATATCCAGCCAGACAATTCCAAAATCATTCAAAGACGACTTTTTGCGTGTTTTTGTGGTGCGATCGTATTTAGTAGACCGTCAATCGTACCAACGCCACGTAGATAGATGTATCTAAGTGTGCCTTGATTAATCATCCAGTAGGCAGGGGTAATTTTAAATCTGCGACACCATAATTTTCTTCCATCAGGATGACAACATTGATTGTTACCGCATATACGTGCAACACTGCAACACAAGCGCGGCAGAACGGTCAACTTGGGGTGGTGTTTTAAAGTTCATAAGATTCATTCATAAGAAGCGAAGTGTTTCATCGGTGTTACCGAATTTTTGACAATGAATTAATAAAATCTTACGTATAGTGTTACTTTGGAACGTATTAAATTTGAAGAACTTAAAGTGAATGCGGAGAAAACCAGAAATGTGAGTAATACTTGAGAATAAAAGCACATCCTTACACCACTATTCATATTAACGTACTTAAGCGTGCAAGTATAGATTCTCAAATGAATGTGATTAACAACTTATTCTTATTAAACTGAAGTTACACCTTACTCACATTGACATACAAAACAGTATCCTTTTAAAGTGTATATAGATTTGCTGCCTACAAAACGATTAATAGATCAATTGAAGTAATGGAAGTGAACACAAATCGGGCTCAGTTTGTGGAGTTTTAAAAACTAGAGGACAAATACGGGAGTGTTAAGCAAATCCAGGGAAGAATTAAATGCAGTTGTAGAAGTAGAAGATTTTGCGATAGAATTTTTGGAACTCAATGAAACTGATCTTGCATTAGAATTAGAGAATAACGCTGAAGAAATTTTAAGGCAATCTTTTATGTGCTTATTAACAAAACAATCGTAAAAATGTGTCTCTACTAAATTTTAACTTTTCGCATCGCACATACCGGCAAGTATTTTTTTCGGAGATTAAAATTTGAAATTGCAATATTACCAGTTTATTCTCCATATGGAGGATCATACAAGGCCATTAGGTGTCGGACATTTTTTGAACAGATACATAACATAATCGGTTACTATAATTCATTGGTGAGTCCAGCGCCAGATACTCTAAGAACTTACTTTTATAAAACTATCATGGAGTTTTGAAACTTTCAACACATGAAAATACTTTAAAACAATTTACAGTGACAGCGACACCACATTCACCTGGTGTACAATTATTTCACTAAACATTTACGACTGATTTACGTTGGAAGATATAACCTGAAAGTGTTCGCTCGGCTTTAAGAGCTATTTTTTTATTTTGGAGGGAATTTTAGTTCCTTAATCCACATTCTAGCTAAGTGCCTGAAATGACGAGAAGAGTTGAGCAAAATACATGAAAAAAGTATTTCAGACACAAAATACTTCATCGAAAGCATTTTACAAAATATTTCCATAAAAGTAGTTTAGATACAAAATAGTATTTTAAAATACTTTTGAAAACACAAAATACAAATATATTTGTATTTTGTATTTCAATAATTAATCAATCAATAAAAATATTTTTGTATTTTGAAAATACAAAATCCTATCAGAAAGTATTTTCGATACAAATACGAAACACATGCTCTAATATGCATTTTAGATACAAAATACAAATTGCAAAAGTATCGAAAATACGTATTACAAATACAAGACTCTCCGGTTCAATGTCCACCTTCATCATTCATAAAGGTCACGTCGGTACTTGGGGATTTCCCAAATTCGCAGGTGGGCGTGGTCCGAGCAGGTGAAGAGATCGCCGTCGACATTTTCCTGCAGTGTTTTGTCGTCTGCGTGGTTTTGTTTGAGGGTCGGTAACTGTTTTTGGCGGAGGTCCAAGTCTTTCAAAAGTGAGACGTCAATGCGTCATTGAGCCTTCGACAGGCTTACGTCAGCGGCGAGGCGGCCGGCGGCCGGCGCCAGGCCGTCCGTGCCTCCGATGCGCCGCGCCGCGCCGCGCCACGCCACGCCACGCCACGCCTCCGGGCACGTCCGCGCCCCCCTCCCCCACCGCACGCCCCGCTGCCACGCCCGCGCGGCCGCGGCCACCCGCACTGCACCGCAAGGACGTTGCGTTGGTGCAGCGACGGTGATCACTAGAGACTGTAGTAAAAATATGTAGTATTAAAGTCAAACTATGTACATAAATACGTAATGAAAGCTGTAAGAATATGTAATAAATATAAACGATATAATATGTAATATTAAGGTATCCCCTGCGCATTGCACACCGGCCGATGTGGCCCTAAGGGGAGGCGAAGGTAGGGCTCCCCGTTTTCGTCGCTGTCGGCATGAGGAGGAGGTTTTGTGGCGAGCACAACGCTCCGGCCGCCTTTACCCCCAGCAAAGATTCTGGTACTCACTTGCAAAGGAGGCTGAGTCGATCCCAGAGCCGCCCTGAAGGGAAAGCACCAGATAGAAATCCCAGCCTACGCCGGGATTCGAACCTGTGTCCTTCAGGTCAAGAAGCCCGTGCCCTACCACTGAGCCACCGCGGTTCCATATGTAATATTAAAATTCTCTAGTTAAAAACAATTTACATAACAAGAAATTACATTTAGAAAAACTGCTCACTTGACATCATACAACTTTCTCGTCAGTAGTAAAAGCTTCATCTATTGTAACCCAGGACCGTCGTTTAGCAGCCGGACTAATCGCAATAGAAGCCATCACACATACTGGTGAGATCTACGACCAGCAAACCAACACTGTAGCATCTTTATCGAAGTGTTACATGTCGGCTATCGCAATTTTTTTTCGGAAATTAAGGTTGATTAAGGATCACAAAACGCAGTGTTAATGATATTTTGGACACCTAGATTTCCCCAATAATGTAGAAAGAATGCTGATTAAAACATTTTTTCACAAAAAATATGGAATTAAATTAAAGAAAATTGATAAAATGAGAAAATATAATGTGAAAAAAGCAAAATACGTAAAATATGTAATATAGTACTAAATATGTAAAAATATTTAACGAAAAAATTCCGTAGTGTGTTAGGAGGGCTATGATTCGCCAAGATTACAATTTTGAGAACGGTAAGTTGAAAGACAAAAAATATGTATTTACATAAAAATCCGTTCTCTAATGATCACGGATATTCAATTCTTTGATTCACTGATTGATCCATAATTTCGGGAACATCGGCTAGAATCATTAGTCCCGTAAGTGTGGTGTATGTTTATCCTCGGGAAGTGACGGCAGTCCTGCCCCGCCGGCTGACTATACCTGGCCCCAACCAACATGGGCTTGTAGGAATTTCCCTACCTAGGTATCTCCCACCAGCGGGACAAGCTCTAACATCCCGACTCGTCTCTCGACAAGTGTGTTAGTGTAGTGCATGTAAGTGTGTGGGTAAGTAAGGAGTAAAGATAGGACACAAAGAGGAAGGAAAGATCGCGCGCGGTTCGTGGCTTGATTGTTAGGGTACTGCTCCGGCATTCGGCTGGTGCTGATCAAAGAAGTCACGAAAAACTACCGATCAGAGCAGCCGGCTGCTAGAATTTCATTTCTTTAAGAAGACAGCTAAGTGAACAGGGAAGTTTAACGTTTTTTAAAAATATCGTTCTTGTATTAATACCCATCATCACTTCATCGTTTCATAATGTACTATTAAATGATCGATCTGACCCAACAGGCAGCGGGAGAGAGCTCTCTGCTCCCGGCCGACGCGCGCGAACCGCACGTGAACCGCACATCGCATGTTGCGTCGGGAAGCCACACAGTGGGCCCAAAGTTATCAGCCAAATCAAGTCAGCGTTCTTCTTCAGTAAAAATGAATGATCCAATATTCTATAAAAGAAGACTGCCAATAAACGAATGAACGACTAGGTAGATAGAGCCGGATTAACATTTAAGTGGGCCCTTACAACACAATTCACTCCATTATTCAATTCTCATATTTTCTTGTGGTCGGTAAAAATCTAGATTTGATTTTATTCTCAGAAAGTGATGCCAAACAGTCCAGACGCGTCTTATACTTTTCGAGAAAATTTTATGTACTACTTAATAGTGTATTTAGGGTAACGAAAGTACGCCACACAAGAGAACAAGAGCAGAATTTAAAATTTCTGTTTATATCCATTTAATCACATGACTCATCGAAACTAAAGATTCTACTTTCATATCTGGCCACAATAATAATTAAAAACAATAATGTAGGGTATAACAATCACAATATTAACCCTTTTGCGTTCGCAAAAACATTTTTTTCTCTGCCTGACAAAGAGAGCGAAACATATTTATTAGCATATATAACATAGTTAAAATGGTTTATTTACAATTATTAAACCATGAAAAATAATATAGCCAAATTTTGAATTTTATAACATTCACGTATTTGAATTGAAGCAATGAAACAATGTCTTTTTTAATTATACATATGAATATTGCATTTTCTAGCTTACATACTTGACATTTCTAAATATAGTGAATCAACAGAAATATTTGTTTTAAACTACTAGTTTAGAAAGAATGTAGTTCACAAAGAAGACCAAATACGAAATTAGTAACTTTAGAAGTACAAGTTGCGACTTTCTACCTAATTTTCTTTTCAAATATGTTTACGTCATGGTGAACATTTATGATCAAAAGTTCATAATATCAGCAGCTCTTCCAATATCGTTTTCCTCATTTTGGCTACATGCATTTCTTTAAAACTCATTTTAAGTTTCCTGGGTAGCTCCAATTGTGCATATGTTTTGTTTTTTTTTGTTTACAGTTGTACATTAGAGGTAGTGGCGCCCAATCATAGATAACGTCGTCTTCATCACCAGAAAGATTTCACTGACACATCTTCATTTAAAATTTCCGTAACACAGTAAAACCACACTTGAAGAAACCCGATATTAGTTTGTTCTTGGCAACAGTACCGATTATTCCTGTCTTCGGGCACCTATTATCCTTTGTCTTCATAAGAAACGTAATTATTTTAGGTAATTATTTAAAGTTTTGTCTAAAGCCTTTTACAATTGTCGTTCACGACATAACATTCGTTTTTTGAAACTTGCTTTATTAAATTATTAGGGCTGCATGCGTATTGAGTGTAACATGACAAAGAGTGCAATTTTAGTCAAGTTTGTTTATTCCAAATACTTGAAATGAGATTCCTGTTCTTTTAATCTCAATTCATTCTGTTGGAATCAACGTTTGTATCATCAACTACCGTTACGCTACTACAACCTCCACCAATTCTACTGTGGGTATTCTACTTTGAGCAAGTTGAGCGCACTGAGAAAGGAGAGAGTGGTAGCGAATTCTTCAGTGGTGGCTCATCGAGCATTCACACCAGCGTTGAGTCTCTCTCAAACACAGCCGGCGACACTAAGTGAGTTTCGTTGACACAGGAAGAGAAACGTGTAATGGGGAGAGGGAGAGCTGTTAATGCAACGTTGAGAACGCGTTGGGGACGGGATACTTTGTCATGAGTAGGCAAAAGAAATTTGAAAAGACATCCATTCGGAGAAATTCGATGAATTTGTAACTCAATATCACCAAGCTTTGCGCCCGGACGGAAGGCAAATCGTGAGTTGCCTGAGCAGCCTCTTGTTGCTGTGTTCAACGAACACCGACAGACGGTAAAACCTGATAAAACTGATATCCGACTGCTTATACAATTGTTGGAAACCCTGATTTTCCAAACATTACAAAAGTTCAAAAGGTTTTTCCTACAACTAAAATATCAAAGATATATATTTTCTCCTAATGAAATCTGTTACTTAAAGATAGGTTTTAAAAGAAAATCAGGTACAATTTTTCGAAAATTTGAGTACTTCTTGCATAATTTTGCGTGAAAGTACGGGCGAGAAAGTACGTGCTGTTTTCGCACCTCTAGTTTAAGGTTCGTGTGGGGCAACATAAAAAGCTTTGGCAAAGTCTATTACAATCGCGTCAATCCTTCCACCATCAATTTCGTCGGCCAGGTGCTATACAAGTGAGAGAAGCTGGCTTTCGCAAACGAAACCGCTTCTTAAACCGTACTACAGTCACACTGACCCTGATGCAGCCACTTCTAATCTTATCATTCTCTCCCGACGTAGTAATTACTTGCTCCATGAGTTTACACACGACTGATGCAAGGCTTATCAGTCTATAGTTACTAATTACTATTTAATAGCTGCTTTTAACGGAAGGTACTGAGAGAGCTATGTTTCAATTAACCCTTCAATGCACTTAGTGGGCCTCAGAGGCCCGGACATGTTTCTTAATGCTGTAAATATTTTTACGATAACATTACAGGTGTCTCCTTTCATGATACCCTCTGTTGTTATGTTTCTTTTCTTATGTCAAAGAATGGTCAGTGATCAATTAAATTTTTCAATATTTTTCAACGTTTCTGAAGGTAGTCGTGCTTTCCACTTAGTGGCCTCCGAGGCCCGGTAGTCTGCTTTCCCTTAACGTATCTTTTAACGCATAAGAAACACATTTATGTTGTTGGAATTTATTCCTTATCATTCCAGACTTCATTATTTACTTGCCAAGAGTAACCATGACCACATAAATGTGGAATAGTTTTTTGTGTTGGGTTTCTAGGAACGGATTTACACTAAATGGCAAAATATAGTATGGAAAAACCAAAGATGAGCTGTTGCAAAAGATTTTGCTTCAAAACGATGAAGAATTTGGTACAGTTATTATTCACTGATAATTATAACGTTACGACTGATAACGTTTTTGAGTTTCTTAAAGTTTCTAGTGATAACTTTTTACGTGCATATTCCTGGGTGAATTTCTAATGGAGAAGAAAATAACATTACGAGCTAACACTCTGGAAATTCCATCTGAACTGCGAGATTATAACGGTAGATAATTATATTCTAATATTACACAATATAATTTTTTTTTGTATCGTACAAGTCCAAACAACAAAATAATTTATCTTCTTAGAACAATGTATCAGGACAAAGACCAAGTAACGACAAGTAACGACGTTGGTGCTTTGAATGCGTTCATAATTTTCAAAAAAATGTTAATATGTATTATGTTAATATCGTGGTAAAATTCTAATAAATTCTTTCTATTCAGGACATTACTTTCTTTCCAGATACTATTTATGCCTCTTCGAAAAAGAAAAAAAGCACAATGACAGTGCTTCATGTGCGAAAACAAAATTTTACTAGAACATTAAAAAACCGTATTCTGTGTTATTGTTGAAACAAAATGTGTAAAATGCCTTATTATGCATTAAAAGTTTAAAATACAAGTCTGTTGAATAATAAATATCATTGCATTCATTACTTCTTCATCCCAGCCCCAAATTAGTGTTTTAGGCCGTAGTAGTTAGTAGTAGTTAGTAGGACGTAGTAGTTAGTAGGCCGGGTCACTGAGGCCCATTAAGTGTAAAGTCGCAAAATTCGAGCTCCGTGCATCGAGGGGTTAAAAGAAGTAATTTTGGCACTTCCAGCGTTTCCCATTTTCAGACTTCTCGTCTTTGAGTGCGCTTCTCCACCCGTGCGTTGGCACTTGTGCTCTTCTGGCAGCCAGGGCATAACGTTTTCTGCACCACGCCTTCATTTACGATCCAAGTAGATCAGGTGCGGCTCGTCATTAAAGGCTGAAAGGCGGAGCCTCTCCTACAGAAATTGCCCTCCAAAAGAAATTCAAAAATATGTTTATAAATGTATTTATTTATTAATAATGGATTTCTGAATTGTATTATGTAACAAACGAATCAAACTTTTTCTTCGTCGGTTCGTTAACGGCCGTCCGTTACGCACTTGAAGCTGTCGACAGGGAAGAGAGAAGCGTTAGGCTCTCACTTCATTCCGTCATAAGGTCTGTGTAAAACGAGGGTGTGTGATGTCATGCACAGGCTTACCGGCGGACGAAAGCTGCAGCCAGACAGCCTTCAAGGGTAGGGCCTAGGGTCTGAAGAAGAGCGTGCTCACCAGATAGCAGTACTAGGCAGCTCAGCGAGTACCATTGCGCTTAAGTTAGTTTTCCCAATATGCGGTAGGGGCGCTATTCCCTTAAGTCTGTATCTGACATATTATTAATACAAATACAATGTAGGCTATGCAATGCACTGTAATGTAATATAATGCAATGCATTTGCAGCCTTCCCCATTCATAAAACCACGAGCCGCGATTGAAGTAGATTGTTGGCAATCAAATGCAGAGAACTGACATCCAAGGCAATAACGGACAAGTGAATGTAGAGATGGTCGTCGAAGCCGTCCGTGCAGTTCGGCGACCTCAGCACTGCTTTCAACTCCCATTTACGTAATGCGTAATTTATAATGGAATCCTCTACCTCTCATTACAACATTGCCTCATCACAACTTTTACCTTATTAATCAATATGTTTCACTCATTACTATTTTGTATGGAAATTCTTGTCACTTTATGTTCGATGTCTTCTCAGAACTTCATTCAATACAAATAATTATATTCGGTTACATTTAAAGTAAAGGACAATAAATGTATACCTAACATATAATCTTAAGAGTTCCATGCGAAATGTAAGTAATATTCTGTGAAATAAAACATGTTTAGGATTCCATCATATTTGGACGATTTGACATAATAGCAAGTGCATGACAGCGGTAAGCAAACCCGAACTAACGACTCGTTAAACTGGAAATACCTATATTTTTTCAAAAGAAAAACGGCCTATGTGGCTGGAGTCAGACTGGCTCTCAATATCAGAGTGTTGACTATCCTTGTTAACGGTCTGATCTTCCTGTTGATAACTTTGCTCTTTCTAATTAGGGTAGAGAATGCGACTAAATGCCTTGTTAGATCACTCACCTTCCTTTACGAAGTTCCGGTTAGGATTTAGAAAACTTCTAGAAGAAAATAAGGAAACATACATTTTAAATTTCACCTAAAAATGTGTGGTCTATAGCAGATCTTTACAGTGTAACGGGAAAGTCAGAAACTAGCATTATGAATAGTAGTTGTAGCACCTCCTTAATAATAGTTCTAGCACCCCCTCCTAGTTTTAACTTCTAGTAAAATATTAATTTCTCGTAGTAAGTAATTTTAACATATATACATATCTAGTGCTACTGCTATTCAAAAAGGAGTTTCCCCTTCCTGGTCGATGACTAGTTTTCAAAAATACAGCTTTTTACTAATTTTTTTACTGTAACGAATGTCAATATCTCAATCGAAAACGTAATACATAATTACGAGTGTAAGTAAAAAATAAAAAAAATAATTTTAAATTCAGTATAAATAAAACACCTTTATAAGAAAGCATGATGACGTCTGGACACTGCGTCTACCAAATCTTGCATAGAAAAATACTGAGGGCACCACAATAGTTAGCTCGATCTTTCATTCCTCTTCCTTGTCCTATCCTCACCTCTTACGTACACACACACATGCGCTGCGCTATTTCATTTGACGGGAAACCAGTCGGGAGCTTAGACTTTGTCCCGACAGTGCGGTGCCCCACTGGAGAGAGATACCTGGTTGGGAAAACCCTGTTAGTCGACATGTAGGTTGGCACGGGATCTGGCCATCCAGCGAGAGAAAATCACCGTCACCTCCCGGGAAATGCACTGCGCTTACGGGACTAATTACCTTAGAAGTTGACGCGCCCGGAATCAATAATCCGTCCGTCCGTCCGTCCCTCCGACCCTCCGTCCCTCCGTCCCTCCGACACTCCGACCCTCCGTCCCTCCGACCCTCCGTCCCTCCGACCCTCCGACCCTCCGACCCTCCGTCCCTCCGACCCTCCGTCCCTCCGACCCTCCGTCCCTCCGTCTCTCCGACCCTCCGTCCCTCCGACCCTCCGACCCTCCGACCCTCCGTCCCTCCGACCCTCCGTCCCTCCGTCCCTCCGACGCTCGTCCCTCCAACCCTCCGTCCCTCCGTCCCTCCGTCCCTCCGACCCTCCGTCCCTCCGTCTCTCCGACCCTCCGTCCCTCCGTCCCTCCGACCCTCCGTCCCCCCGACCTTCCGTCCCTCCGTCCCTCCGACCCTCCGTCCCTCCGACCCTCCGACCCTCCGACCCTCCGACCCTCCGTCCCTCCGACCCTCCGACCCTCCGACCCTCCGTCCCTCCGACCCTCCGTCCCTCCGACCCTCCGTCCCTCCGATCCTCCGTCCCTCCGACCCTCCGTCCCTCCGACCCTCCGTCCCTCCGACCCTCCGTCCCTCCGACCCTCCGTCCCTCCGACCCTCCGTCCCTCCGACCCTCCGTCCCTCCGACCCTCCGTCCCTCCGACCCTCCGTCCCTCCGACCCTCCGTCCCTCCGACCCTCCGTCCCTCCGTCCCTCCGTCCCTCCGACCCTCCGTCCCTCCGTCCCTCCGACACTCCGTCCCTCGTCCCTCCGACCCTCGTCCCTCCGACCCTCCGTCTCTCCGACCCTCCGTCCCTCCGACCCTCCGTCCCTCCGACCCTCCGTCCCTCCGACGCTCGTCCCTCCGACCCTCCGTCCCTCCGACCCTCCGTCTCTCCGACCCTCCGTCCCTCCGACCCTCCGTCCCTCCGACCCTCCGTCCCTCCGTCTCTCCGACCCTCCGTCCCTCCGACCCTCCGTCCCTCCGACCCTCCGTCCCTCCGTCTCTCCGACCCTCCGTCCCTCCGACCCTCCGTCCCTCCGTCCCTCCGACCCTCCGTCCCTCCGACCCTCCGTCCCTCCGACCCTCCGTCTCTCCGACCCTCCGTCCCTCCGACCCTGCGTCCCTCCGACCCTCCGTCCCTCCGACCCTCCGTCCCTCCGACCCTCCGTCCCTCCGACCCTCCGTCCCTCCGACCCTCCGTCCCTCCGACCCTCCGTCCCTCCGACCCTCCGTCCCTCCGTCCCTCCGTCCCTCCGACCCTCCGTCCCTCCGTCCCTCCGACACTCCGTCCCTCGTCCCTCCGACCCTCGTCCCTCCGACCCTCCGTCTCTCCGACCCTCCGTCCCTCCGACCCTCCGTCCCTCCGACCCTCCGTCCCTCCGACGCTCGTCCCTCCGACCCTCCGTCCCTCCGACCCTCCGTCTCTCCGACCCTCCGTCCCTCCGACCCTCCGTCCCTCCGACCCTCCGTCCCTCCGTCTCTCCGACCCTCCGTCCCTCCGACCCTCCGTCCCTCCGTCCCTCCGACCCTCCGTCCCTCCGACCCTCCGTCCCTCCGACCCTCCGTCCTTCCGACCCTCCGTCCCTCCGACCCTCCGTCCCTCCGACCCTCCGTCCCTCCGACGCTCGTCCCTCCGACCCTCCGTCCCTCCGACCCTCCGTCTCTCCGACCCTCCGTCCCTCCGACCCTGCGTCCCTCCGACCCTCCGTCCCTCCGACCCTCCGTCCCTCCGACCCTCCGTCCCTCCGACCCTCCGTCCCTCCGACGCTCGTCCCTCCGACCCTCCGTCCCTCCGTCTCTCCGACCCTCCGTCCCTCCGACCCTCCGTCCCTCCGACCCTCCGTCCCTCCGTCTCTCCGACCCTCCGTCCCTCCGACCCTCCGTCCCTCCGTCCCTCCGACCCTCCGTCCCTCCGACCCTCCGTCCCTCCGACCCTCCGTCCTTCCGACCCTCCGTCCCTCCGACCCTCCGTCCCTTCGACCCTCCGTCCCTCCGACCCTCCGTCCCACCGACCCTCCGTCCCTCCGACCCTCCGTCTCTCCGACCCTCCGTCCCTCCGACCCTCCGACCCTCCGTCCCTCCGACCCTCCGACCCTCCGTCCCTCCGACCCTCCGTCCCTCCGACCCTCCGTCTCTCCGACCCTCCGTCTCTCCGACCCTCCGTCCCTCCGACCCTCCGTCCCTCCGTCCCTCCGACCCTCCGTCTCTCCGACCCTCCGTCCCTCCGACCCTCCGTCCCTCCGACCCTACGTCCCTCCGTCCCTCCGACCCTCCGACACTCCGACCCTCCGTCCCTCCGCCCCTCCGCCCCTCCGACGCTCGTCCCTCCGACCCTCGTCCCTCCGACCCTCCGACCCTCCGTCCCTCCGACCCTCCGTCCCTCCGACCCTCCGTCCCTCCGACCCTCCGTCCCTCCGACCCTCCGTCCCTCCGACCCTCGGACCCTCCGTCCCTCCGACCCTCCGTCCCTCCGACCCTCCGTCCCTCCGACCCTCCGTCCCTCCGTCCCTCCGTCCCTCCGACCCTCCGTCCCTCCGTCCCTCCGACACTCCGTCCCTCGTCCCTCCGACCCTCGTCCCTCCGACCCTCCGTCTCTCCGACCCTCCGTCCCTCCGACCCTCCGTCCCTCCGACCCTCCGTCCCTCCGACGCTCGTCCCTCCGACCCTCCGTCCCTCCGACCCTCCGTCTCTCCGACCCTCCGTCCCTCCGACCCTCCGTCCCTCCGACCCTCCGTCCCTCCGTCTCTCCGACCCTCCGTCCCTCCGACCCTCCGTCCCTCCGACCCTCCGTCCCTCCGTCTCTCCGACCCTCCGTCCCTCCGACCCTCCGTCCCTCCGTCCCTCCGACCCTCCGTCCCTCCGACCCTCCGTCCCTCCGACCCTCCGTCTCTCCGACCCTCCGTCCCTCCGACCCTGCGTCCCTCCGACCCTCCGTCCCTCCGACCCTCCGTCCCTCCGACCCTCCGTCCCTCCGACCCTCCGTCCCTCCGACCCTCCGTCCCTCCGACCCTCCGTCCCTCCGACCCTCCGTCCCTCCGTCCCTCCGTCCCTCCGACCCTCCGTCCCTCCGTCCCTCCGACACTCCGTCCCTCGTCCCTCCGACCCTCGTCCCTCCGACCCTCCGTCTCTCCGACCCTCCGTCCCTCCGACCCTCCGTCCCTCCGACCCTCCGTCCCTCCGACGCTCGTCCCTCCGACCCTCCGTCCCTCCGACCCTCCGTCTCTCCGACCCTCCGTCCCTCCGACCCTCCGTCCCTCCGACCCTCCGTCCCTCCGTCTCTCCGACCCTCCGTCCCTCCGACCCTCCGTCCCTCCGTCCCTCCGACCCTCCGTCCCTCCGACCCTCCGTCCCTCCGACCCTCCGTCCTTCCGACCCTCCGTCCCTCCGACCCTCCGTCCCTCCGACCCTCCGTCCCTCCGACGCTCGTCCCTCCGACCCTCCGTCCCTCCGACCCTCCGTCTCTCCGACCCTCCGTCCCTCCGACCCTGCGTCCCTCCGACCCTCCGTCCCTCCGACCCTCCGTCCCTCCGACCCTCCGTCCCTCCGACGCTCGTCCCTCCGACCCTCCGTCCCTCCGTCTCTCCGACCCTCCGTCCCTCCGACCCTCCGTCCCTCCGACCCTCCGTCCCTCCGTCTCTCCGACCCTCCGTCCCTCCGACCCTCCGTCCCTCCGTCCTCCGACCCTCCGTCCCTCCGACCCTCCGTCCCTCCGACCCTCCGTCCCTCCGACCCTCCGTCCTTCCGACCCTCCGTCCCTCCGACCCTCCGTCCCTTCGACCCTCCGTCCCTCCGACCCTCCGTCCCACCGACCCTCCGTCCCTCCGACCCTCCGTCTCTCCGACCCTCCGTCCCTCCGACCCTCCGACCCTCCGTCCCTCCGACCCTCCGACCCTCCGTCCCTCCGACCCTCCGTCCCTCCGACCCTCCGTCTCTCCGACCCTCCGTCTCTCCGACCCTCCGTCCCTCCGACCCTCCGTCCCTCCGTCCCTCCGACCCTCCGTCTCTCCGACCCTCCGTCCCTCCGACCCTCCGTCCCTCCGACCCTCCGTCCCTCCGTCCCTCCGACCCTCCGACACTCCGACCCTCCGTCCCTCCGCCCCTCCGCCCCTCCGACGCTCGTCCCTCCGACCCTCGTCCCTCCGACCCTCCGACCCTCCGTCCCTCCGACCCTCCGTCCCTCCGACCCTCCGTCCCTCCGACCCTCCGTCCCTCCGACCCTCCGTCCCTCCGACCCTCCGTCCCTCCGTCCCTCCGACGCTCGTCCCTCCGACCCTCCGTCCCTCCGACCCTCCGTCTCTCCGACCCTCCGTCCCTCCGTCCCTCCGACCCTCCGTCCCTCCGACCCTCCGTCCCTCCGTCTCTCCGACCCTCCGTCCCTCCGTCCCTCCGTCCCTCCGACCCTCCGTCTCTCCGACCCTCCGTCCCTCCGACCCTCCGTCCCTCCGACCCTCCGTCCCTCCGACCCTCCGTCCCTCCGACCCTCCGTCCCTCCGACCCTCCGTCCCTCCGACCCTCCGTCCCTCCGACCCTCCGTTCCTCCCTCTCTCCATTACGTCCATCTCGATTTTCCGATACAAGATTGCGAGCATCTTCTCGCCACCCCCACCAGTTTTAACCATCTATGAAACATTAATTCTAACATGCATGCGAAGTTGCAGCTCAAAAATCTTAATCACGGTGTTTATGACAAAAAATTCGCTAGCATATTGTTAAGATAATTCCAAAATTTTTCGTTCCTGTACTATAGTACAAGGCGGATATAAAAAATATCTTCTTTTGTTGCAATCTTGGAAATCGTATAATAAGGTCGAACTATTCAGTTGAAGGGCTTTGGACAGAACACAAGATAAGACATCAAAGCTTTCCCGAATAGTAAATGTTAATGTCTCGATTTTGCAGGCTTGTGAAAGTGCAGACTTTTCTTGTAATTTGTTGTTACAGTATTGTTCAAATTAATGAAGGGCTTGGAGCAGTAACAAGATAAGGTCAACTTCAACCGGTATCGAGATATAAACATTTACGAATAGCTTTCTGAGGCTGCTGAAACTGTTTTGTTTCTGCCCCAAGCTCTCCAGTTAATCAAGTCCGCTAGGACTAAGAGTGGTCAAAAAACATATTCCATGAACATGTACTGGTTTAATTCAATCTGCAAAGCTTTGTTTCTTTCCGATTAACAACTGCTGGATCATTTATTACGGACGTAATATTAACTGACTCACACATTAACTGTTGGCATACAGACTATTTCTTGCACTTCCGGTCATTTCTACCTTTCAATTTTCGGCACCGAAGTTCACAATTTTGATTCGACAGGTATGCCACGAAAGTGATTATATGTCATAATCATCATTCATAAATTCTTACTTCACTGTTTCGCACATCTATTGGAAATATATAACATGAGGTGTGTTCTAAACTTGAATTCTGGGAGAATAATTTAAATATAGTGGTTCACCACAAATATAATGTAGCTTTATACATTATAAATCCATCTAGCCTTACTTTCACTAGCAGATCTCCTGAGTAATTCTATATTCTGCAGTTGTTTAAATTGGCATTCGCCGGCAGAATTTAGAATTTTCTGTTAGTGATCTGAAATACGGACTTGTATTACAGGATTACCGAAAATGGTAGTATCTAATGATGTCATTAATTCCTATTGCACCGTTTTGCTATTCAATTTGTTGTCATGAAGATATGCACTTCAGATCTGTGGAAAACTACAAGTTGGTTGAAACAAAGCCTTCGACGTTGGGTCTCATTTAGATCCCCGAGTCATCCAACCGTAACTTTTTTGTTAAAAGTTTGCTTCGATTATTTGTAATTCAAGTGGTCATAAATATATTTCTTGCTGTGGGCAGGTGTATTTTAGTAAGTTAAATGCTGACGAGGAAAAACCTCGCAGTGCTTAGTTGTGTCATAAATCCAAGAAAATCTTTGCAATTTCCTTCTTCAGTGGAGACTGATTCAACTCGGTTCACTAGTTAATTTTAATGGGTCTTTCGTAGAGAAAGAAAGATAGTAGAAAAGCAGGCGTGAACAGGAACTTCTGGCGTACTACTCAATAATTTTGTCGAGATAAACAGAAACTACAACAACAGTGCTGACGGCATCTGCAGTCAGTTCAGGTAAAGAAAATATACTGCAAGTCATGTTGAAGACTGGTTCTCTTCTCCCGGCAGCTTCCTTATGTCAGTCCTTCTCCAAACTCATGTAAAGAATTCTGTTACCAAAGAGATTTGTTTGAAACAATCACAAAGTTCCGAATATTTGAGTTTTAAAAATTTAAATCATGTTTTCTAATCGGCGTTTTAGGTTTTATATTTTGTTTTTAATTTTACTTTAAAAAAGTTCGTATCTTTATTCAAATATGTGAGAAAGTAAATTTCAACTTAGGCTATAACTGATACTCTTGTCTTTATTATATTAACTAAAAAAATCATTTTGTGTTTTGAGGTGACTCTAAATAATAAAAGAAATGAATTTTGGAGAAGTAAGCTATCCTCAGAGTTTCGTTAAATGCTTGAATGCAGTAATATTGCTTTTCAAATCTTAGGATGCAGGATATGCAAACATGATGTTGGAGATTTGTATGGTATTCCAAGGTAGGTCTTATATTTTCTCACTTCAATGAATAGGATCCATTCATAAACTCAATTTCCTAATAGAGGTTCTTTATTTTCTGATGGTCATTTTTTTCTTTTTAAGCCCTTTAGAACAACTTATTTTTTAGAACCTACAGAGTTTACGTAGGTTATTTGTGGGTACAAAATACGAATTTTCTTTTTTATAATTGACTGATTAATTCATTGGTTATTAAGAGTTTCAAGCCGCAACTGCTATGATCATTAGACCTGTAAGTGTAGTGGATGCTACATCCCGGGGGTTGCAGGTGTAATCGCCCGTTGAAACATGAGTTCCGATGCCGACCTTAACGTCTGTTTTGCGAGGTCCTCCAGGTCTCTCCCCCAGCGGGATCTGTCCCAGCCGCGACAAGCTCTAAGCCCCGACTGGTCTCCCAGCATGTGTGGTAGTGTAGTGCCTGGAAGCACGCGCGCGCGCGCGCGTGTGTGTGGATGTGGAAGCGAGAGGGGCAAGGATTCGGAAGGAAAGCTTGCACGCTGTCCGTCGTTCGTTTGTTAAGATGCTGCTCCAGCATTAGCCGGCTGTTAATCAGAGAACACTACCTATTCGAGCAGCTGGGCGCTAGAATTCCCTTTCTGCAAGTGGTAAATACGACCGTGGAAACAAAGACCTCCCAGTTAGCGAAGCTGCACATGCAACAGCAATGCTATCACTGAACCATCTTAGCAGTACTTATTTACTTATTTATTTCTGAATGAATTAATTTATTTTTGCGATCACGCTTTTTGCGGGAAAATTGCCATTCGGACGTATTCTGCTCCCGTATTTTCGTCAAAGGAATTTTGAAGTCTAGTCTCGACCAGTCTTCAACATAACTTACAGTAAAATATCTTTACCTGAACTGACTACAGTTGCCGTCAGCCCCGTTGTTGTAGTTTCTGTTTATCTGTCTAAGGCTCTTTGGAGCACTCGTATTTCTTGGGCGTTCCTTGCGTATATACGGTATGACAGACATGGCACGTACCATGGGCGACACTCACAAGAGGCATCAATTTCTGAAGATCTCAAAAGAGGCGGTATTTCTGTCGGCCTCCGTGGCCGAGATAACTAAGTCATTACTACCATAGTGATCTCGGACCGTAGGGTCGCGGGTTTGAGTCCCGCCTCGGGCATGGTTGTGTCCTATCACCCCCTATCATCACCATATCGTTTCATTCTCATATCATAACGTTACATCCAATAGTGGAGGCTAATAACCTAGTAGTTGATTCTACCTTAAATAACAAAAACAAGAGGCGCTATTTAGAAACCGCTGAAACAAATAATAACAATCCTAATTTGAGGTATCCTGACAAGGGCGCAAATTCTACGCTTGCCATGGATGCCTAAATATCAAGATACACTTCTGCTTGTAGCGCGTGGGAGACGACCACGTTGTAAGATATATAGTTGTGTCAACTAGCCACCTTTGGGGCAAATTTTCTGAAGCCAGTTTGAGGCTAGTTCGTCGCTTGTCCGTACAGTGTGCATGATCGGTTTGGGTCACGGTACAAGATATACATCTTAAGATGACATCTTAAACTGTAGTTATTACACAGTTTTATATAATATTTCCTAACCATAACTGTTCGCTTTGGACTTTACTAATTCCACCGCGAAGCGATAAATCGCTGACTTGAAATAAGTAATCAGCTAGCCAGAGAGCTGTCGAATAGATCACGACCAATCACGACCTTGCCCAAATGAGACCCAAAAATCGCAGCGCTTATATACGAGAACTGTGAGAACTAGCCTCACATAAGCTTCAGTTTTAGACTGGGAATGAACACACCTATACAGGGTGTCCGGGTAGGAAACGTCAAAACTTCGAAAATCAGCTCTTAACACAATTCTAAGCATATTTTGGCTAATAAAGTACGTGGATATTCCAAATGGTTGAGCAGCAATGAGCACTCAAAACTTGGTTTCAAAAAATGATTTCTAGGCAAAAAATATGCATTATGAAAGCATAGAAACACTCCATAAACATGTAAATTGTTTGTTATTTACAAAAGAAATGAATATATTTGCTCAGACAGAAAAATTAAACGAGAAATAAAAAAACAGTCGAATTGTGTAAATTCGGTGCTTTTTTTATTTCTCGCTTAATTTTTCTTTCTGAACAAATATATTCATTTCTTTTGTAAATAATAAACAATTTACATGTTTCTGGAGTGATTCTATGCTTCCATAATGCATATTTTTGCCTAAAAAAATTTTTTTCGAACCAACTTTTGAGTGCTTATTGTGGCTCAACCATTCGGAATATCCATGTAGTTTATTAGACAAAATATGCTTAGAATTGTTAAGAGCTAATTTTCGAAGTTTAGACGTTTCTTCCCGGACAATCTGTATATCTTACACCGTGGAGACGACAGCGCGGCCTCCGCCGTAGCGTTGTGTGGCGGGTGCGTAGCGGAGCTCCGGGCGCGGCGCGGCGCGGCGCTGCGCGGCGTGGGGCATACGTAACCGCCGAAGCTGTTTGTCCCGCGCCCGCAGGTGTTTGCCTTCCAATGGGCGGGCGCATCACGTGACGAGAGACAGAGACAGAAGAGGCCGAGAAGGACGCGCGGGGAGCGGGAGTGGGGGGCGGGATCCTGGTGCACGAGCACGATTCTCATCCGTTTTTATGACGAGTAAAATCGCATTTCGCGTACAGTCGATTCGAATGGGGAATTAATGGGCGGCTCCACACATCAGTTGCGGGGATCACAGGCACAAAATAAATTTAAGACAGCAGAGAACGGATGTCGGGAAATGTTCTTTTACAAAACGAACGAAAACGGAATGGAACAGATTGCCTGCAGAAACCTCTGAACCCTTTCCTCGAAGCGTTCAACAGCTTAGGAAACTAATTTAGGGTATTATTAAGTAAATGAGGGAGAATAGTAGGTTATATAGCGATGCATAAGTGTTCTATTGTGAAGTGAGGTGTCATGCAGTGTATAGCAAAGAAATAACGAAGAAGTGTTTTAAGGGTCTGAGTGTAGTGCAGTGTGGTCTCAATTGTACAAACATTCGGTACGAAATTAGATTATAGAAGGTTTTTTGCCTTAAGGTAATTTAATATTTAATGAATCAGTCAGTTTTTATATTATTATTATTATTATTATTATTATTATTATTTTACCATTATTTTCATTATGGCACCATTATTTTTATTATTATATAATTTGTTAGTTATATTAGCTTATTTATGTAATTAGTTGCCACCGGGTTATACCCAATTGCAGTTTAAATAAATTTATCTTATTTAGGGAGGGAAAGAACTAAAAAGTTTGAAACGTTTCTGATTTGAGCGCAGACACCTGCTCTACAGGTTTAATTGACGCACTGTCAAGGCAAGGCTTGTGAAGGCCGGCTGCCACTCGAATGGTGAACATGTTTCCATCGGCATTCACCGCCCACCGTCCGAAATCGTTTCAGGTCCCTCAAGTTTCTTAACGCAAGAAAATAGAACATGATATTGCATATTGGTATATTATTATCGTAAAATGATTAATTTGTGGGATGTTTATCTGAGAATGATGAATAGGTTATTTTGGGGTATCTCTGGGTCAAGAATGAGGGTTTATCCTGACCAAGCTGAGAAAGAAACAGGTTCCATGCTGCAGATGTTCGCTACATGACACAGTTATAATTAGTTGACCAAATTTAGCAGAGCATGTTTTTCGCCAGGGAGTTCCACATGCATATATTAGTGAGATGGTGTATACATCCAATAAATATGGAGATAGCATAGATTCAATTTAGTAGCATTCATCCACAAAAGATGATTTTCTTCCTTATACACATTGTATTTTGAGATTATTGGAAGAATTTCAACCACGAGTGACCGTTTTCAGCTTTTATTCTGTTCTTCACAAGGAAAAAGTTACGCATCTCTACTTCACCTTGTATTCCTTATTCACCTTTCTCGGTCCGGTTTAGAGCAAAGAGTAAATTATTTCTTCATCGGTTTATTTTTAAAATCGGTAGGTTGTCCAAACAAGTCACGAAGAGTTGGCTAGATGATTTACTACGTACGTTTAATCGTGTAAAACTGTTACGTGATACTGAGAAGACATTAACGTAGGTCAGTTCAAAGTTTCAGCTACCTGTATCAGCATGATTGATACGACTGGTTTGCGTTCAATTGTACTGTCAAGGCAGACAACTTCCAATGTACTTTTTTCAATGTATCTACGTTGCTTTTTCTTCAATAATGTAAATTCGTTCATTCGTTCATGCATAGCAATAATTGAAGGACATTTTATACATTCTCTCTTTTAGAAAGTAAAAGTATTTTACCATAATTCATAAAAAATATACCACTTCTTATGTTTCACATGTTTCAATTAACCTCGTAAATCTGTGAATATTTACTCTCTCATTCACTCCGTATATAGAAAATTATGTAATGTTGCAGAAAGAAGTGCCACATTTTTTACGAAAAAACACGTTTGTGGGTATCAAAAATGTGTCTTTTCTTTCTTATTTACAAAGTATTTTACTTTATACACGTGATATAATAAAAATGCAGAATATACTTTATATGGAAAACGCGATTTTTCGTAAAACGTCCCTCTTTTTCTTCGCCTGTCTGTCAAGAACACAAGCGCTTAAACCGTACATGGCATTATTATCCAAGTAGATATTCCACGATTGATCTGGCTAATGTCACGGATCCTGGAATCTGAAACGCATATTTTAATTTTTAAGCCACGAACACATTTTTGAAACTCTATAAAATACACCCCAAATGTTTTATTTCAATTTTTCATTCAAATGGAGCCAAGTAGACTTATAAAAATGTCCCAGTCCTGATATCCACTAAAACCTTTGAAATTTTCGAAATTGCGAAAGTTAAGCTTCGTTTTCGATTCCCCCTCTACAATTACATTAATAAGGATGTAGATTTTTTTAAATGAAATCTGTACTTAAAACATAGATCTTTAAATTACGCCGTAATATACGCCATACTTCAAAATATGAGCAATTATAGCAAGGTCGTGGGCAAGGTAACTAGCTTACTAGAGCTCGCGGGCACTGCGTCCAGAGAAATTGACGCGAGATTTAAAAGAAAGGGCTGTACAAAATGCTACGGAATGGCGGTTCGTCACTGGATACCTGGCCCATGATAATCATTGGGAGAAGTTACTTGCCAGATATTGTCACAAATTTAGGTATATTCATTCATATTTTCTCATTTAGGCAAAGGAATGATCCATAAAAATAAAATAATACATCAGTCCGATTTCAAATTCCCAATTGAGAGTAAAATTTAAATAAATTGGATAAAAAGTATCTTGATTTTGTAATCATGTTTACGTAACGTAAGGTTATTGATATAAAAGCATGAATATTCTACAATCAGGTTGGAAGGTTCAAGAGACAAATATTATCTGTTTAAAGCGCTTGTTACTGAGCGCGTTACCATGTTTGTTTGTTACCGTACTTGTTACCGTGCGCGTGTGTCCGTTAGCGATAATTATTAATTTATAGAAAGATTTGTTTATTTATTTCATTTTATTAACATATAGAAAGACTTGTTAATTTATTTCAGTTTATTAACGTATTGTGTAGAAAGACTTGTTAATTTATTGCATTTTATTAACGTATAGAAAGACTTGTTAATTTATTGCATTTTATTAACTTAGAGAAAGGCTTGTTAATTTATTGCACGTTAATACTAAATAAAGAAATAACTGAACGATTTAATATCACAACACAAAATGAAAAAAAGGAAAGAATTTGCCATTCAAACATTTTCCATTCACTTAGTAAAGATGTTTATGGGAAGAATTTATTTAGAAAATAAACATCAAATAGAAATAAGTAGTAAAGCACATAAACAAAATATAATTCACGTTTTTTATAGAAAAATCTGGAAAACATATTTTCGAATAAAGCCAATATTCACCGCCCCGCGTCGCTGCAACGTGCGCATGTCCACCCCTTCCTGGATTTCAAGGGGCAATGAGTGCGGAGAGAGGGGAAGTTGCTCGTGCCCGTACGAGCGCCGGGCTCCCCAGGCGGGCAACTAGCTCGTGCGGGCGCGGTTTGACGGGCCTGAGTTATAGCATGAAACATTTCGGAGCACTGTTTGCCCCAAAGAATAAAATGGGGTCTTATGTGTCAGATGCGCATCGGAAATGCGAGAAATAGCCCGATCATGTACGGTCAATTCTGCAGACTCCGGATACCTTCTCACGTAGCCTTCCGACTGCGCTGCTGGGACGCTCCCGGCCAGAGATTATGAGTGGTGGCTCCACACATTCGGCATTTGCAGAGCAGCAGCTACTGCTCGCCCGATCCTGACCAGCTGATGTGTTCGGCGAATGTTCGCTCCCTTTGATGTGTCCAAAATACCGACACGCAATGGGTAGGGTGAGCGCCGAATGTTCGTTACTCGGCAAGTAGCAAACGACCCATCCACACTACTCAGGATTCCGCCAGCGGTTTCTCGCTGTTCGTCGAATAGCGAATGTGTGGAGCCGCCTTCAGGGACACCGCGCCTTCATACTCGTCCGCTGTGCAGCGCCACCGAGACGCTGTTGGGGTGGGCAATTTAGAGGCCTAAAAGGATTTGGGCTAGTAGGTGCTCTATGAGCCTCCTAAATCAATTTGTAATTGGACTAGTTAAATGTTAAGTTAGAATAAGTATAGTTATAAACCAGTAAAACACATTCAAAGAAGTAAATTGTAAACTGAACTATGAAAACTTAAACATTTAAAAAGGAAGGATTTGGACTTTGTACCGCAGCTACAAAGTCCCTCACTCTCAAACTCCCCCAAAAAGGAAAACAACATTATAATTAGCCGACCCGGTGGCTGAGATCGCTAAGCCAGTAGTGCGGTAGCGATTTCTGACCGAAGGGTCGAGGGTTCGAGTCCCGCCTCGGGCATGTGTTCGTCCTTTCACTCCTTATTATCTCCGTGTCGTTTCATCCTCATATGTTATCTATAACATAACGTTAAAATCCAATAGTGGTCGCTAATGACCTAGAAGTTGAGGCGACCTTAAATAACAAAAAAAAATGTAATAAAAAATGTTTCAATATACAATAAAGTTCTAATGATTGAGAAACTTCTAGAACTTTTTTTCAATTTCATAATATTGACACATTTTGATTTTCATTGCAAGGACATAATGACTGTCTGCGAAGCCTCTGCAATCGCATCACCAAATCACAAAAATAAATGAAGTTAGAAAAGAACTATATATTAATTTTATGGAAAGTGGCCTCCTCTCAAATATTATTTAATATCATTCAGAAATTATTTCCAAAAAGTAATTAAAGAGAGAGGTTTACAAATTTTGGAACAGCACAATCATTATTCACTTCAAACACAGAATTAAACTTGTTTCTGAAAAGATATTTGAAATGTTTTGTATTTACCGAGATCAGTACACGTAATGTAAGGTATTGACTTCAGTTGTATTAACATACGAAATTTTCAAAATTAATAGTAAGCTAAATGTTTTTCAGTAACTATTCCTCTCTTGGGAAATAATTTCATGGATCTTAAAAGAGCCAGGGAAGCAGAAATATGAAATGTGACATGTGAAGCAAATTGAATAATTTCTCAACCCATTTTGTTGTCTTCATGAAATATGTTGTAAAAACTTAAACCTTTAAAAAGGGCAAATGTAAGATTTAGAAAAAAAGAGTAGTTTTACTATAGCTTATGGAGGAAAAATAAAAAGAATCTGTGTGCATTCGGTCCAAAGTTGAATTCCGGCTGCCCAATTTGAAGTCATGGTCTCCTACGTTGGACCCTAAAAGAAATGGTCAAATGTTAATACACAAATGGGGAAATCAAGTCAATTAATTGAAAATAACTTTAATACACCACATGAAAGAAAAATTACTGCTGAATTCGTGGAAAGAAATTATTTTTTTGGAGAAAATGTAATTGTCAGCTTTATTGAATTATTTTCACTACTCAATCTTACAATCAAAATTATATCTAGAGGCAATCATTTTAATATATTAAACTGAACTTGTCAGTCATGTTGAAACTATTCTAAATGAATTAAATACTATGTATCATCACATAAATGAATAATTACTTCCATTTTTATAGGATAAAAACTTTCTAATAGGCTCCGAGAAGAACCAACGTGGTAGCTAGTGACCGTAATTTCATCTCTGCAACGCATGCAGACAAATTTCTTAATACAAGATTTCATTTTAACATACTATGTGAGCCTGATTCTCTTAAAATCTCTTGCCTTGAATTTCCTATTGTGCTAGTTGCCATTTGAATGCTGCTTGTTAAAAACGTCCTTTCGACTTCTTCCAAAAGATGATATATCAGACGGTTGAGGAAAACTTGTCAACCGCCATCAATTCCATTGTTTTTTGTTTCAAGATCTGGGGAGGATTTTTCAATTCCATTTTGACCAATTTTGCTAGAATTAAGTTCCTTGTTGTCTACTCCAAGTGCCAGGGATCAGATGGCGCACAGTATCACGTTCTATTTACTTTCCATTCCATTGATTTCAGTGGACGCGAAAGAAAAATATAAAATGATTACTGGCCTCTTAAAATGGAGCGTTTCAATTATGGCTACATTATGACGTCCAATTTCGGCAACTCATTCAAATACAAGAACAAAATAACATTTTACAACTATTCCAAGGGCACCATTAGCCTCATTACGCGTGTCGTGTTTTTACACTAATTGTGCCTATTAAAGTGACTGATATTCGCTGAGAATTGACTATGCTTCTAATGCATTCATAAGTATTAGAGCTAACTTATATCGTTAAAACGCTCTTTTGCGACAGTTTCTAGAATTAAATCAAAATAATTCGTATAATTGAAAGAAGTAAAGGCCAACTGAAAAATATATTACAATTGGAGAATGTAATGAAGAACGAAAGAGTTGAAGGTAATCTCTTTTGAGACATAATACAATTTTCGTCTTAATGACCAGCATGCACGAAAAGGGTAAGTGATATTGGAATGTACCGTTCTCGACACATAAAATGGGTAACGGCCAAATTCAGAAGTGCCCGTCTTTTCGCGCATTCTGGCACACTGTACGGACGATAACGCCATCTGGTTCTTTCATAGTTAACTATTACAAAAGAACACTCGGAACCAACTGCCAACGACTGAGAAGCTGATAGGCTAGATTTCCCGCAATCATGATCTCTAGTTTGAACGTTCTCTATGATACGCGTGTTTATCCGAATGATTGAGAGTATTGGCGTAGAAGGCACAGGGGGCGGGGATAGTCTCCATCGCGTCGTCATGCAAGCCATTCGATTGTCTACAAGAAATATATCAATAAAGATAATATCATACAATATGACATAAAAAGTTCAACACATGCAATAGAATTAGTGGATTTGAAAAGGAAATTTGGAAATATTTAATTCTGATTTACTTGCAAAAAAATCAATTGAATATCCCCTCTTTTAACGCAAAACAACTTACGTACGTGTATAAATATTACGGATCCGAGACGAAGAAATGAAGTGTGCGAAGGCGGCTGCAGAATCGGAAAAATAATTGGGAGTTGGAAGTTTTGGCGAAGTAATAGTGTTCAAATATCAGTGTTTACAAAATTTAAGGTTTTTGCAATAATTAAACTAGGTATTCAGTAATAATTTTGCATCGCTTGTCAAAATTGTTATTTTGCAATATTCACCTCAAAGACAATTTGAGGACCCTTCCTCCGTATAGCGCAAATTTCGGAATTGTTTATAAAATTGTTAATTGTTGAAAAATTGTTAATTCGCAGTTTTCGGTTCTGAAATATAAGAGACCCCTTTCCTCTTCAGAACTGCAAAATTTGGAAATTGTTCATAAATTTACAAATTTTGCGAAATTATTTCGTTGTCTTTTCAAAACTGCCTTTGAAGGAGATGCAAAATTCTGCAATCCAATCGGCGCTACCGCCTTTCGTTTTCGAGATATGTAATTGTTTCTAAGAATTTAGCATGTCATGACAACTCCCATTTCTTTGGAAGTCAGTGGCAGTTCTCTCACAAATCTACCCTTCAAGCCGTTTCCCAAATGAAACGTGCATTGAGCGACACTCTTTTCTCATGCGACCCTGACATCAGAATGGTATTTGAAACCACCTTCAGAACGCAAGTCGATTGCTTTGCGGAATGGAAACATGGGTTGTTACAAATGTTCCCTAAATACGTAAATGCCAACAAGGTCATCTTATGAGAACACACAAATTCTCTGAGCATATGAATATATCAGTCATTTCAACAGCGGAGCCACTACCTTATAATAGTAATAACATCCACAATTTCGATAATTAATTGTGTTATTTAAATGCAGCCCGTGTTCAACCCATGCAGAAAAGCAAACATTAATAGTATCATTTAAACTAAATATAACCATTGTTAGGATGATTACTTTCAGAATAATTGAACGACCAGAATCCTACGTTCTCTACCATTTGACTGAAACACCGGATAGAGGACGGCGGAGAATGTGATTAAAAGGAAATAAATATTCTATATATTGATGTCGACATTTTGGGGAAAATGCATAACCTAACTCGTTGGGAGCCGAATTTGATTCTCATAACAAAATTGTGGCTGTCACATCACGCATAAGATCTTTAAAATCTATTCAAAATCTGCTCCAATTTTTTTAATTGTTACCTAAATTTTAGTAAAATGCTTTTGCAATTATGATTTATGTTCGATAATTAGTAAATCCTCTCGAAATCGAAAATCTGATTTGATTTTTTGTGATCCTGACCTACACCACCAAAATTCAAACCATATTTTTTAATGAAATCTATTCTTCAACTTTAGAACTTTCTATTTTATAGTTTATAGTTTTTCAGAATATTTACATTTTTCCGTAATTTGAATATTTCAAGCAAAGCTATGTTTCATTCGAGTGTTACTATGTATTTGTAGTTCTTGTGTAATATTGTCTCCCCTCTAAATTGAAAAACTAGTGGTGGACATACTCACTCGATTTTTTTATAACAATTACGTAATATAAAAATTCAAGTTAACCCCCAGCAAAAATTTCACAATTCCAACTGGATTGCGTATATTGTCGCTGCCAATGACGTCTCATCTCTTAATTAAAAATCGCGGCATTGATCCAAAAACGTCGTTTTGGGAGTGTTTAGCACCCGCGAAATCACTCTCCGAACTGAGATTTGAATTTGAGAGCATAGGTTTCGAGATTTCATTACATAATCCAGCTGGTGATTTACTACAAGTAGTCTCACAAACTGTGGGCCACCCCTATAACTCCTAAACGACTTCCGATATCAAAATACAGTTTTCGCTCAACAATGTGGAGTCATGGAGCAAGTGAAATGGTGTACAGATATTGTTTGAAATACTTTTAGTTTTGGAGAAATTAAATCAATTTGATTTTTTTAAAATCGAACCATATATTTTTCTTACTAGCAATAGATAAATCATAAAAAGGGGAATGCAATGATGTAACATATGTTCATATTTTGATAGTATTTTGTGTAATAAATTATACTTTCTGGCAAGAGATTGTAAATGAAACCTGCACTTTTTGCTGTAGCTGCTTGTCGCTATTGTCACTTTTGGTAAAGGCCTTCGCGGCCTCTCCTCGAAAAGAGCCGGCGCCGGGAATGCAACCTTCCTGAATGGCAACAGTTGCAAGAATTGACACAGGAAATCTCGTGCATTTAATTTAAAATCACTTGTCAGAAAGTATAATTTTGTGCTCAAAATACTATTAAAACAATAACATGTTACGTCATTGCACTCGTCTACTTATGATCTACCTCTCGCTAGTGAGAAAAAATCATGGTTCCATTTAAAAAATGAAAGATGATTAATTTTCTCAAAAACTAAAAATTTTTCGGACAATATCCTTACGGTACATTACTTGCCCCATGATTCCGCATTGTTGGGCGAAAACTACATTTCTATATCGGGAACCGTTTAGAAGTTACGGGGGAGGCCCATAGTTGGTGGGACTGCCTGTATGCCAAACCTCGCAGTTTTGGAGCGTTTTCGTTGTCACATAAAAAGAAACTAGTGTTGCAACAGAATGTCACAGAGTTTCTCGTACTAGATCTCTTCTGATTTCTTTAATCTAGACTAGTTTTTTGGTTTTACATCACCTACTTTCCAGCTGTCATCCATGGCTGACATTATTTTATTTAACATTTTCTCAATTTTTCAGGCCATTTAAAAGAGAAAAATGTGATATTAAGAATATTACATAACTTAAACCTAATCCTATATCATAATTTTCTATTAAAAATTTTGATCCGTTTTGAGAAAATTTTGAAAATGTTCGGAGGCTTCATGTAAAGTACCCCCAAAAATTAATGAATGCTTTTCAAAATCGCAGGGCAACGCAAGCCCAAGGTCAGGGGTTTCTTCAATTTGGAAAAATCCTACGCATGGCTTAGGCGCTAGTGTTGTTCACATACACCGGACAGACGGACGTTTTGCCGTCAATTGGTTTTTTCGGTATCAAGGACCCACAACACATGTATTCTGGATAAACTACGTGTTAGAGGATTTTTTCTTAATTTAGCTCAGGATTTATCCACTTTTCGTGATCGTGGCCTAAAAATGACTTTTTTTTTAGAAAATCCGCCGTTTTCTCGTGCAGCATTACATAACTTTCCCTACACTACATATATAATTTGTATATACGTACGTATACGGGAAAGTAAAAATAATAAAAACAGGAGAAAAGAAATAACATAGTGATGAAAATGAAAAGGATTCACGACAAGGAAACCCAGCCACATACAAAGAGAAAAAACAAAAAACATCCTGGAAACCGTAGTTGGAAATATAAACTTTGTTGATGCATTCTTTATTGGAGAAAATAAAACAGGAAGAATAATGAGATAAAATGTCAATCACGGAGAATAAGAATAAATTAAAAGATAAAGACACTTATATAGAAAATGTTCTCACAAGACAGGAAAGAGTGATCTATGCTGCACTCTGGCAAGTAGCAATACAAGAAAGAGAAGAGGGGGAAATAATGAAGATCGGCTATAAAAAATAGAAATAAATTTAAAATGGGAGTATTGGGACAACACCATGAAAAAAACTCAAAAAACTAAGAAAAAGTTCATGGACAAAAAGCATCACCTCTAAACAACACACGACTGCATCCAAGACACCATATAATAAAGAACAATACGTGAAAAAAACAAAAAAGAAGCAATCAAAGATATGTATTACAATAGCAATGTCAGGACATTGCTGTGTGGGGAGAGAAAAATGGAACTCATTCACGCTTCGTATATACGTATGTATACGGGAAAGTAAAAATCCACTAATTTACAAAATTATACTTTTGTCTTGACAATGTTATGCATGAAACGGGCAAAATTCGTGATAGCGCACAAGGAATTCTAAAAAAATTGTAATTGACGTGCGGCATTGAAATAACACGATTTTATTGTAGTAAAATAAATAACACGATTTTAAATCGGAAACATAATGAATTTTAAAATATTGTACTGTTATTTTCTTTTTTCCACAAACAAAACTGTTTGTATGTCTTAGAATACAAAAAGGACAATGGAATTGCGGTCTTAATACTTCGGATACCTCGAAGTTACATACTTCGGAAAGAGAGTCTTTTAGTAATCTTGTAATCGTACGTCGTAAGAAATCTTGCAGAATTTTAGCGATATATCGACAAGAAATAGGGACGTTTTTTGTGTCTGTGAGTAATTCACTAAAACCCGTCTTGACTTTTCCTCTTTTGCCTTGATATGAGTTATATTCCTACTATGTATATTGTTGTCTCCTTTACTTAGAAAGAAACAAAATAATTTCTATTAATTTCAAAATAATTTCTATATAATGCATGCACTGTCTCACAAACGCTTTTCATAGAGAATGTGAATAAAGATGATAGGAATTGCTGGTGATCAGCAATTACAATTATTCTTACTGTGTCAATACTTCGAATTTGCAATCTCTACTTTGAAATTAACAAGTTTTCCAGAAGGTAGTTCTGATGAATATTTATGGGACGTCTTTTAGTTGTGTGTTGAAATTTCATAGCTTTAAAGTAAAATAAAAATAAATTTAAAATTCAATTTGTCGAAAAATTTTTGAAGGTGGAAATGTTTTTGGACATTGATTTCAAATGTATGCAGAAATATATTTTGTGTCTTCTATTTTTTAAAAGACAACAAAGATAATACAGATTTTGAGTAAAAAATGAATATAAATTTTTTTTGATATCCAGAAAATATTTTTACCAAAAATTAACGCAAAATGACTGCATCCACTTATACACCGGGCGACAATGTTAGTGATATATCTTTGCTTGATTCGATATTATAGTTCAGAAAAAGAGTTGAATAAAATCATCTTTCTTAGAGGGATTATCGATTGTTCTCTCATAAGCCTCAAGCTAGCACTGACTTGCAATTTTCCTGGGGTAGCACTTTCGACTCCGGGTGAAATCAGATAAGGGGCTATAACAGCGTTTGCCAAGGAAAAATCAATATTTTCACTCACGCCAAAGCAAACTGAAATATTCGTATTTCCTATTCATTCTTCTATTCATTCATTCTCAGAATAGCAAAGCCACATAAGAGTTAATTATCTCATTAGTGAAAGACCTGGTCTACTTCAGAGACGCTAAAATTTTGCTTTTTAGAAATAAAAAGTTTAATACTCGCAGTATCGCAGTTTGAAATTACAGCAACTCGCTATTTTTTCCAGCTTTACTTGTTATATAAATTCCTATTTCTGAGATAAAAGCTAACTTTTCTAAGTCATACTCCAAAATAGCACGATTTTCTCGTATTTGTTAGTCTCTTAATACTTTTAGTCTGAATTAGCTTTTCGTTTTTTCTTTCACCCTCTCACAGCAACTATTTATTGGTGCCTGTAACATATTTTTACTTTTCATACTTACTTCGTTACAAGAGAAAGTTTTGTAATCGTATGCCGGTGAATTTTCATCAAAAAAAACTCTATTGCCAAGGTCCTGTTAACGAAAACTGAGTAAATCATGTTTGTTTACGAGAATATAGCAAATTATTTCTTCTAACACGTTGTGTAAGGGACGTCCATAAATTACGAAACAGTAAAGGGGAGGGGGTCTGAGCCTGTGTTACTCTGCGTTAGATGGGGGTAAGGGGATATTAATTGTTACGTAACATAATTTTTTTTAAATTTTCAATATTTGCTGAAATGATTCCTTTTTTGAGTCATGTATTAAAACATTAAAATATTAACACATATAACAATAAAAATAATTTCGACGGGCAAAATGTCAGTCTTTCTGTGTGTCTGTCCGTTCGTCCATCTTGGTTAATACTAGCGGCCTAAACTTACTTCCGATTTTCTTCAAAATTGATATTCCTCGATCGATTTAATGATTTCGAGGCCCTCTGAGTTTGCCAGAAACACATTTTGATTTTGGAGTTATTTGTAAATATTTTAAAATTTTCTCAAAATGACTCCCAAAATTTTGATTAAAACTTTGGCCTCGAATAGCGTTAAGAACGCCTAAGTGAAGAATATTAAATTAAAATTAAGTTCATTTCATTTTACTCAGGAATATAGCACTATCCCATGCAAAACATTAAAGAACACAATATTGATGCAATTTTGAGAAAATCTTAAATTTAATATTATTTAATGTCGCTTCATATTTCAATCAAATTGTGCAAAAAAAAGTAATATATCAGAAAAGTTACATGATATTTTATAAAGAACTGATTGTCAAGAACTAATTTCACGTGAAGAAAAAATCGCGT
Organism: Acheta domesticus; assembly: GCA_031308135.1. NCBI lineage: Eukaryota > Metazoa > Arthropoda > Insecta > Orthoptera > Gryllidae > Acheta > Acheta domesticus. The sequence continues at coordinate 23,178,155 of JAHLJT010000631.1, read as the reverse complement.
CAACTAAATCACTACAATATTAAAGATTATTTTCAAATTGCAGGATCTCGAGTCGGGCCACATCCAATAATGCAATGTTTTTAGCAAACATTCTACGAATAGTTTAGGCACTATGTGTTCACAGAACGACAGTGGACCGATGGACGGACGTTTCCAGAAAAAACAGTTTTCGTATCAGATGACCAAAACGTGCACTTCCATTGAATCTCGAAATTGATTTAATATTCTGAGCGAATGAATAGGAACGATGAAAGACGTCTCATAGAGGTAATCTCAAATTAATTTTGTATTTTTAAAATTATTTCTCGTCTGCAAATTTATAATCAGTCATTTTGAACATTCATCAAATGGTATACTGTACAACAAAGTATCAGAATAAATCACTACTATTACATTTTTGTAGGTTTCATAAGTATTTTTTTTCGTGTGGCCTGCGTATGCGTTGACGTACTAGTAGATTAATTTGATGGTGATTCGTGTGCTGGCACAATTTCTTCTAATATATTTGGCTTCTGTGGTGATATGGTCATCCAGTGGAATTATGCCCAACGTCTCTGTATAAAGTCCTGTTTGTCACGAACTATGTTTTAGTTTGAATCTACGAAAAATATTCAATATACGAGTAGTTATTACTTCCTGTGGTGTTGTCGTATTAATCCATTCGCGTTCCATAGTATAATTTTTATACGATTAACAGCGATTTCTATTCGTTACAATTTTGTTTTAGAATGTTTTGATATCTTCGGAAGGAACTTGACTTCGATTCTTGACACATGTTCTATTTGACAGAAATGAGACTCTAGTCTACGCCGAAGTGGGGGTGTATCGGACTATTGATATATGTGAAAAGGGGGCAATAAATGATATTTTTCTGTGAATGAGTGTGCTCGCCCACTTAATTTTTGTCTTCGTGGAATTTTGTCTGACGTTTTAAACAATGGTCATTGTTCTGAGTGGAAGTAGAAGTCGTCACTATCATTTATATGTGAATTATTTTCAATGCCATAGCGTAGAACTTCATTAATTCCGATATTCGTAAGATTTTCACAAAATGTTGATGTATAGAATGATATTTGTCCACATTTGGTCGTTTACTTTTCATAGCGATAAATTCAGGTCGGCTATATTCCGTTCATAAACTCCAAAATATCCAACAGTCATTTCAAATTCAATAAAACTCAATCAATAATTTAATAATACTTATACAAACGCATTTTAAAAAGAGATGTGAAAATTCCGTGGCCGAAAAGATACATGAAAATGACTGACGCATGACATGACTACATTAAAATTGGATTTAAGGAGGATCATACCAAGCGCTCAATGCCACAGACAGGGCTTGTAAGATGCTCTAGAAACGCAAAACAAATTTAAAAGAAACTTATTTATCCTAAATATGATATTTTAGTTTAAATAACAGTACTAATGTTAGCTTTTATGAGACACGGGTCTCTGCATCTAAATAACAATAAATTAAAGAAAATTGTGGATGTTATTACTATTATAAGGTAGTAGCTTTCGCTGTTGAAAGATGATCTTTCATATGCTCTTGAGAATTTGTGCGTTACCATAGACAGCTGTCCAAAACCGTGCTTCGGTGCAATTTGTTGCTCCGCCCGTGCCCCACGCAGCGCGCCGGCGCAAGTTAGTCACGGGGGTGAGTGGGGCATTACTTCAGTCTGTGCGATAAGAATAACGGATAACCTGCTGCTGGCTAGCTGCTGCGCTTTATCTCAATGGCGACATCGAATGAGTATTGACATTTTCTTCATAGTGATTCTACAGGACTTTATTTTTCGACCATCTATCTAAAAGACAGAAGATTCGAACGGCGAACTCCTTTGGAGTCTTATGAATATTTTCCAAAATAAGTTCTCAAATACATATGAAAGCAAGCCAAAGTAATTCTATGTTTGGGTCCAGTGTG